>PITA01006587.1:0-98788 GCA_004023965.1 Spilogale gracilis
AAAAAAAAAAAAAACTGCCTATGGTGAAACATGAGTTTAACTTACTTTTTTTAAAAAACATTTCTATTATGGTGCTGACTGCCAAATTTATAAAATACAGTAAGAATAAGTAGAATAAGTAGAAAAGTATAAGTAGAAAACAAGTAGCAAGAGAGTAGATGGAAGCCCAACCATTTGGAAATATTATTAAATGTAAACAGTCTAAACTTCCTAAACTAAAAGGCAAAGATTATGAAACTGAATAGTGCCAAGAAGAAAGCCACTTTAAACATGCAGACACAGAGTAGTTAAATATAAATGATGAATAAATATATATTATGTTAACATTAATCTAAAATCAACACACTTAAGTTGCTCTGTTAATACTAAACAGCTTTCAGGAAAAGAGAATATTTCCTGAGGGAAAGATCAGTTCAAGAAAGGGATAAATTATTGAAGAACATAATAATCCTAAATAATCAAATAATTTGTTTGGGGCGCCTGGGTGGCTCCATCGGATAAACAACTGCCTTTGGCTCAGGTCATGATCCCGGAGACCTGGGATCGAGCCCCACATCGGGCTCCCTGCTCAGCGGGAAGCCTGCTTCTCCCTCTCACTCCCCCTGCTTGTGTTCCCTCTCTGGCTGTGTTTCTCTCTGTCAAATAAATAAAATCTAAAAAAAAAAAAAATTCAAATAATTTGTTTCCTATGAAGTAAATTTAGAATTGAAAGGAAAACAAGTTAATATAAAGAGCTATTTTAACACCCCATAAAGATATTTGATAGTTTGTGTAGACAGAAAATCAGTAATATAGATCTTAAAAACAATATCAATTGATTTTATCTAATTGAGATTTAATTCAAATTCTCTACTAAAAAAGAGTATTTTTTTTCAAGAACACGTGTTACTTTTACAGATAAACCGCATTCTGACAGGCCATAAAACACATCTCAATAAGTTAAAAAGATTTGAAACACATATTCCCTATTCACAATAAAATTAACTATTAGTGATTAACAAAAAGATTTCCATTTTATTTTAACCCAAATATTTAGAAATTAAATGAAAATTCTAACTAATTCACAGATCAAAAAAGAAATCAAAAGGAAAATGGAAAGTATCCTGAAGTGAATGAAAATAATAAACAATATAAAATTTTGTGGTGTCACCCTCAGGCAGCCAGTAATTGTAAGAAAAAATATAGCGATGAATCTTTATATTAAAATAGAGAAAGATCTCAAATCAAATTCTATCTTAAACAAAAAATATTATCAAATTAAAGTAAGCAGAAGAAAAAGAGCAATGTTAAGAGCAAATGTCAATTAAAAAAAGTGAAATAGAGAAAAACCATTGGAACTAAAAGCTAATATTTTGAGAGTATGATATATTTTGAGAGTATCAAGACATTTCCAACCAGATTGACTGGGAGAGAGAATCTAACTATTGCCAACATCAGACTGTATAATCTGGACATTACTAAAGATCAGCATTATAGGAACAATAATCACACACAGTCTTAAGTATTTTAAATGAGAAAAATAGTATATTTAGTCAAATAGTGACCTATCTATTCTTCTCTTATTCTGGAAGTATTGTTTCCTTCTTTTATTATGTTCCTTCACAATGAAAAACAGTGTTTATTTATTTATTTTTTTGTTGTTACTTAATTTTTTTTTCAGTGTTCCAAGATTCATTCCCCATTCCCCACACCCAGTGCTCCATGCTTTAGGTGTTCCCAGTACCCACCACCAGGCTCTCCCATCCCTCCATCCCCCTCCCTCCAAGTCCCTCAGTTTGTTTCTGTGTCCAAAGCCTCTGTTGTTTCGTTTCCCTCCCTGGATTGCCCTAGTTCCCATTTACTTTCCTTCTCCCACTGTCCTCCAGGTTACCCCTCATGCACCGCAAGTAAGTGAAACCATGTGATACTTGACTTTCTCTTCTTGGCTTATTTCACTCTGCATAATCTCTTCCAGTCCAGTCCATGTTGCTACAAAAGTTGGATATTCATCCTTTCTGATGGAGGCATAAGATCAAGTGAAACAGTGTTTATTTTAAAGTGGTTTGGCCATTAACAAATTCTAAGTTTTTCTATATCAAAAATGTCTATGTTTTACCTTTATTTCTCAAAGTGTATTTTTGCCTTACACAAAATTATGGCCTTATAGTTTTTTCATTTGATACTTTAAAAAATATTGTTCTTTTTGCTTCCTTTGTTTCCGAATATAAACTCGCAGGTATTTGAACTGTTGTATTCTTATATGTAATATTCAATTTTATTTTCCTCTGGAGGCTTTCAAATTATCCTTTTATCTTTAGTTTTCACCAGCTTGATCTGATAGTTCTGGGTGTCTCCTTTTCTTTCAATTTATCCTCTTTGGAGTGTGTTGATCCTCTTGATTATGTCTTCTGACAAATTTGGGAAATTTACAATTATTCCTTTTTTTTTTTCCTGCAGCAATCTTTCTTTTCCCCTTCTGAGCTTTCAATGATATAAATATTAAACTTTTAATACTGTTTTTGGTCTCTGAGGTTTTGTTTTTTTTTCAATAGTATTTTGTGTTAATGTTCTTCCAATTCAACAATTTCTACTGTTCTATCTTCAATGTCATTGATTATTTTAGCTGTTTTTTCCACTCTTCTACTGATTTCATCCATTCATAGCAGTGACTTTTGGGTGGAGGGGGAGGGACTGTTATATCTTTCTGTTCTAAAATTTCTATTGGTCATTTAACATAATATTCAGTTCTCCCATATTCTGATTTGTTTCAGGAACATGCTTTCTTCTCAGAGTGTGCTTAAACTAACTGCTTTGAAGTCTTCAGTAATTCCAAAATCTGGGTTCTGTGGATTTGGATCTACTGACTGAAATTTCCTTTGAATATTTATTGGATATTCCTGAATCTCTGTCTAATAATTTTGGATTCTATCTGTACATTTCAAATAATATAATATTAAACTCTGAGTTTTGTTACAAACCCTCTAGAGAAAGTATTTTGTTGATTTGATTGTTATGTTGTTTTTTGTTTTTACCCAGCCTCAGTGAGGTTTAGAGAAAAATTTCAATCTCACCCTCTGTGAGTTCTAGTATCAGTGCCTTTATCAAAACCTTTGCATTGTTCTTGGGTTTGCCTAGCATACGCGCTATTCATGGGTTATTCTGAGACCTGGGGCATAGTTTACATTACAATTCAGTTACCACTTACTTTCTATGCTGTTTCAGGTCTGTTGCATACCTGCACAATGCGGGATTTAGCATAGAATTTGTGCTGGTTCATACACAGACTCGGGCAATCCCTTCCCAAACCTTCCCTTTTGCTTTGATTTCCTCCTTAGTCTGATCCCAGAGGGCCATGGAAATTTCTAAGAAGGCCCATGGAGAGGCAGATTTCTTTGAAATCTCCTTTCCCTCTTTAATTCTCCTATTTATTTTTTCCAACTTCAGGTTAAATATCACCTTATTAGCCAGGATTCCCTGACTCTTAATACTAAATTTACTTCAAATTAAATAATTTTATACATACTTCTTTGCTCAATTTAATTTCTCCTATAATATACACATCTATAAATCACAAAGTACAGCTGACCCTTGAACAATGTGGCCTTTAGGGATGCTGACTGGCCCACATAATTGAAAATTTGCTCCTAACTTTTTAAATTAAAGATTTGAGAGACAGAGAGAAGGAGAGAATGAGAGAGAGAGTATGCACTGAATAGGGGACAGGGACAGAGGAAGAGAAAGCAGCAGACTCCCTGCTGAGCAAGGAGCCTGATGCAGGGCTCCATCCCAGGACCCTAGGATCATGACCTAAGCCAAAGCCAGATGCTTAATTGACTAAGTCACCATATGCCACTTTTGATTCCTCCTAAACATAATTACTAATAGCTTACTATTAAGCATAAGCCTTATCAATAACAGTCAACACAATTTTGTATATTATATACTGTATTATTATAATAAGTTAAGCCAGAGGAAAGAAAACCATTAAGAAAACCATAAAAAAAGAAAATACATTTACAGTGCTGTGTTGTATTTGGTGAAAGAAAGAAAGAAAGAAAGAAAGAAAGAAAGAAAGAAAGAAAGAGAAAGAAAGAAAGAAAGAAAGAAAGAAAGAAGAAAAAAAAGCCTGTGTAAGTGGACCTGTGCATTTCAAACCCTGTTGTTCAAGGGTCAACTGTATTCCTGCATTGTCCTTGCTTTAATGAATATGCTTTTTAAAGAGCTTTGCACAGGACAAGCAATTATATTTATTAATCTGTTGATTAATAAATATAATTGAGATGGGAAGAAAAACATGTCACTCCAAAAAATCCAATAGAATTTTGGAAATGAGAGAGAATTTTGAAGATGTATATTATTTTTGTGAAGAGAAAATAAAGTGTCAAGTAGCACTGCCAATTCAACCATGCCTAATTATTCTTTATCTGCTGTTCTTGATATCACATATTATTCACTTGATATTAAAATTCAGCATTATAGTATAAAGATTCTTCATCCAAAGTTCTTCTGTTAAGACTTGCAGAATTGGAAAATGACAGTTTTACAATGGGACAGGGATCAGTTAATAGCATTTCACTATATGCCAAGATCTGTGGGACTTGGCATTTAAATCTTAATTGCAAAAAACTAAAATCACTATTGGATATTAAAACTATCGGGAAACTGAATGAATCACAGGAGAGAATCCTCATTTTAGAGATATGCTTCACATAAATTTCAATGATTCATACAATATAAATATTTAAAATATATTAGAAAATCAGTATCTGAAAGATTCAGTCATTTATTCAAAAGAAAAGGACTCTTCTACAGAAAAGGAAATATATCATAAATTGGGGGTAAAAGTAATCAATACATAATAGAATGCATTGACTAAGAAGCTGAATTAATCCAAACAGTAGTTGTTCAGAATTTCTTCAGTGTCACAAATATTTAACAGATATGGCCAACTCTGAATTTCTCTACAAAGTAAGAGTATCTCAAATTTACCAGTTAGACATATTTTGTAAAAAAAAAGATAACTAGTAAATGAAAGAATTAATCAACTAAGGAAGTTGAACAAGATATTACCAAGTACAAGGTTGACAATATTATTTTTTAGGGGTACATCTGCCTGACCCTCAGTGACACATCATGGCTGCAGTGAGCGGAAATGCAAAAACGAAGCCAATTTACAGGGAAGTAGTTCCTAGTTAAATAAAGACCAATTCCAGATTTTGGAGAACAATAAAATAACTATGTCACATGTGATTTAGAACATAATAAGCAATGACAGCTTTCCTTTGAGATGGGCAAACTGCCCCAGTTGTACAGTGCATGGCTGATCTACTGTAGCTATCAAATATCAGTAAAAGTGGTCAGAGGCAAAAAAGAAAGCAAATGTTTAAAACTCCCTCCATATGTGAATTGTGAATCTATGACCAGGGGGAAAAATTATACATTATCTTAGAAATCTACATATATGTATATGTTTGTATCCATATCTACCCACCTCATCTCACCCAACCCCCCAAGAGAAAAAAAAAAATCCTGTTTATCCCAAAGGTAACTGATTCCTTAGAGATAATGATGAATAATTTTTTTTTTCTTGTTTGTTTGTTGAGGAAGGTTTGCAAATCTAATAAACTCAAATCAATAACACAACTTGCACATATGAAATCAGAGTGTGTGCTACCTGAGTATCACAAGGTTTTTTCTTGCTTTCTGGCATTATCCTTCCCTTTATTTATTAAATTAAATTGTTTGAGTGATCATTCTGTACATAAGAGGATCATGTCACTTCCCCATCAGTCCCTCACCACCTGTGGCAGAGATCCCCTGTGATACTGAGAAATGATGGCATAAGGCTTACTTCTGATCCACGTCTTTCTTTAGCTAACTTATTCACATTGTTGAACTCATAACCTCGGGCTGCTGCTTCCTTGATCCCTGGCCACTGCAAGGAACACCAAGATGTTCATCCTTGTTCTTTCATTCGTGGAAGGACTGCGTCCATAAAGTTGAAGTGTAGGAGACATTTACTGACTTTTTATGTATAAAAGAGCGTTTATCAAATAAGAAATAATTTTGAATTCAATCCAACACAACATTGTTCCAAAAAATATGTAAGCCTTTCTCTCCATATGAAATGCCTCAACCATTTCTACTTTCAGTTTTAAGCCTCCTACCCACTTGTCTGCTTCTTATGGAATCCATAACAAATTCCTCCCACAAATAAAATCTAAAGTAAAACACACTAACAAACCCTATATATCCCAGTTAAAGCCAAATACATGTTATTTTATTATGAGACAAGGTTTGTAATTTAAAAGTATGTCTAAAATGTCTCCAATTTATGTTATACTCTATGCCTTATGTTTTATAATTTTATGATCTATCATAATTTTTTCTCCTTTCAACAATATATTAATTCTGTTTCAAAAGAAAATTTAGCTCTCCTTCCAGGCCTACAAGTTCAGGCAGCAACAGCTTTTAATATATCATTTCTCCCCAATAGATGTAAAATATAGAGGATAATGGAGATTGTTAAAAGGAAATTTTAGACTACATTAAAATTATGATAAAATGTAATCACACTAAGGATAGCATAATAAAAAGTAATCCAAAAAAGTAACTGTTTTTGACTGCTGTAGTAATTTAGTTTTTAACAAATACTGATCTTGAGGTAAGCAGGAGATTCCCAATTAAAAAAAAAATGTCATAAAGTTCTAAAGGGATATTTTGGATTATCTTTGATTTTTCTCATATCAATAAGGAATACCCAGCAACATCTTCATAGATCAAGCATAGCTCTTCTTTTCTTGAATCAAAGCCACAGCTAGAATAATTCATATTCTCATGGACAGTCATGATCAAGAATCAAATAAACAAGCAAATAAATGTGTATAAAACATTTTAGATTTTTCCAATGTTAGATTGGAATATAGTAAATATGTTGGCATATATATATCCATGTTACTTCCATATACTTGTATAGTTGGAATATATGTATGGTTGAAATGTGTGTTTTTAAATATGTTTATGGTATTAAATGAATTCGTTTTCATTTATTCTCAACAGAATATCATTGTCTAAGGAGCTAGAGAAGAATACTTTTTTTCATGTTATCTCTCATTTTATGATATTGTATGAGGTAAGTTCTACATCCCATACAAGACCACATGCCTTTTTTCTATACCCTTTAATCTGTACAAATAACTAGTTTCAAATCTATAGATTATACACAGTAGATTCCATGCTCAGAAGTATTTTCTGGCAACTGGATTTCACTCTCAACACACACACATGCTTAAGGGCCAGAGAATTACCACTACCAATCCCCTTTCCAGTCTGTGCTGGAACAGCCACAATGCAAGGACTAACAGGAGCTGCTTTTTAAATATCTGACTACCTTGCCTCTCAGGCAGGATGATTCTCAGACACATATGAATCCCACAGTTCATCACTATCATTATTCTTTAGTTAACTACAGTAGTAACTGGCTAGATAATATACAGTATTCTAATTTTTTAAAAGATTTTATTTATTTATTTATTTATTTTATTTATTTATTTTTTTTATTTGAGAGGGAGAGAATGAAAGAGAGAGCACGAGAGGGGAGAGGGTCAGAGGGAAAAGCAGACTGCCTACTGAGCAGGGAGCCTGATGTGGGACTGCATCCTGGGACTCCAGGATCATGACCTGAGCCGGAAGCAGTCACTTAACCAACAGAGCCACCCAGGTATCCCAGCACAGTGTTCTAAACTAAGATTTCTCTGGGGCACATGGATGGCTTCATTGGTTAAGTGTTTGCCTTTGATTCAGGTCAAGCCCCACATGAGCCTCACATCGAGCTCCCTGCTCAGGGGGAGCCTGCTTCTCCCTCTCCTCTGCCACTTCCTCTACCTGTGCATGTGTGTGCACATGCACACACACTCTCTCTCTTTGGCAGATAAATAAAATCTTAAAAACAAAACAAAACAAAAACCTAAAATTCCCCTTCAGGACCAAAGGAATTATTTCTCCAGTTGTAGGACTATCATCAAATGAAAATCCTCTAGAACTCTCAGCCATCTAGAGAAATGTCCTTGACTAGAGATAGATCTTTCTCCCTATGTCCCATCCCTTCCTTGGGAAAATGTGCATCCAATGACAGAAAATACAAGCTCATGGAAACTCAGCCTCCTTAGCCCCAATTTGAGGACAAATCTAAAGGATGCTAAAATTATGTCTAAAATTTCCGTTTATCAATCTCTATACCAGTCTTCTTTTGAGGAACTTAAGTCTGTAAGTTTGGAGCCAAGAGTTGTCTGAGGAAGCAGATTCTAAGATTGGGTTTTGCAGCTGATTAGCAGCCAGCCACCTGGCAAGGAGGACTTCACTGTTTCTCATAGGAGAGGTGTGGAAGTCACCTGGAACTTGGAAATGCAGTGTAGAACTTCCACTGATGGTGAAGTAGAATAGTATACCAACAGAAAGAACTGTACTTTAAGAACCAATGGAACTGGATAGTCATTGTCACTGATGCTTTTGAAAAAGTTAAGGGCTGTAAATGATTAGTTGGCGTTACTCTCTATATTGACAGTAAATAAAAAGATGCCCATTGTCTGCAGCCAAGGGAAGAAGAAGCAGAGGCCCTAACTCTGAACTTAATTATCAGTCTAGAAGAACTCCAAAGAAAGTCAAAATATCAGTCTGGTTAGATCTGTTATATGAAGGTCAGGCCCTGCTTAGGAGTAAAAAAAAAAAATAAGTGATGGGGATGAGGAAACCCAAAATCTACCATTTTCAATTCCCCTGAATCTTCTGAGGCTATAGATGTGACCTACTTCTCCTTAATATGTGGCACATCACCCTTCCTTGAATATGATGCATATGCCTCTTCCCTGTAAACAGCGTGTGACCCTGGGATCTAACCACATCTCTCCTCCTTTTAACCAGGCCAATAAAAAATAAAATCACAACAGACTCCAACTGGGGTAGTGCTGGGTCTGCTAAGGAAGGAAAGGGACTCTGTCCAGAAACAGCTGCAAGACAGAGCTGACACATGCCATCAGAAGTTGGGTAAGTAAAAAAAAAGAAAGAAGAAGAAGAAAGAAGAAAGAAGAAAGAAGAAAGAAGAAAGAAGAAAGAAGAAAGAAGAAAGAAGAAAGAAGAAGAAGAAGAAGACGAAGACGAAGACGAAGAAGAAGAAGAAGAAGAAGAAGAAGAAGAAGAAGAAGTTGGGTAAGTATTCGCAGAAACCAGAGGTGGTTTCTGGGGATGCTGGATCAAGGGATGCTACATCAAAGAGCATTTATCAGGATGGGAGTGTTCTTTCACACTACAGATATAAGACCCTAGCAAGTACCCTGGAAAATGAAGCTAATAATGCTTCTGGATGGATCTAAAAGCACAGAGAAAGCAATAGTCCAATGAGCAAGCTACAAATTCCATTTTGACCAATAGTGGGAGAAGGTAGTAAAAGGCTGAGGGAGTGATATTAGAGTGGATTCAAGGGATTGCTAGAAAACTCACCAGATAACCTTGTTCCCTGAGAGTGCCTACAGGATATACTGCATACTGAAGCACAAGCAATATATAGGTGAGAAGGACAACACCAACACTAAGAAGCTCAGTAAAGGCTTCCCTCTGCAGGCCATGGTTGGCAAGAGGAGAGGCTGATAGAGAACTGGATTCGCTGACAAGAGTGGGAATAACAGGACGCAAAATGAGAGCCAATATTTTGGCAATGGTGACTAGAAGTCAGGCCATTTTCCAGCTCACTCTTGATCTCTTTATTTTAAGCAAACAGTACTCTTTCTAGCTGCCCATGTTAATCTAGACATTTACCTTAACCCTAGGAACTCCAATAACTATTAGCTATCATCACAGATTCTTTTAAGTCAGACTCCCTCCATTCCATCTTTGTCCTTGCCTACTAAGGCCATGATGGTGACTATGTCCTCAGACTGAAGTGTTATCACAGCTTCCACTATTCCAGAATTCTGTGATCACACTAGGAGACCAAGTTCTATAACAGCATCTCCTACTCAGAGTCTTCTCTTAGAGAGTACAACCACCACTGAGCTCATTGATAATGTTGGAGTCCTCTGACTAGTATATTTCTTGACTTTAGTGAGGGAAGTATCCTCTGGAATCTTCCAAAAGACATAGACATCTGCTATGTTCCTGGGTCTTACAGATCTACTCTAGCATGGATCTCTCTCTCTCAAAAGGGTCTTTTGATCCCTTTCTCAGCATTGAACCAAGGGAGATATGACACCTCCACTTCACTTAATGTCAGCCAACATTCTTTTCCAAGGGTTCAGGAAGAAACCCAAGAATATATTAGGATTAGCTCCCAGTACCCTTGCCAGGACATTAAATCCTAGCCATGGGGAGCATGCTCTTGTATCAGAAAACTGTCCCTTATCCAGATTTAAATTCTGTCCCCTTAGACCAGTCTCAAGGTCTATTTGAAAGCATACCTTTGAGTTCCTGCCGATACATATTATCCAGACCCCTGCAGCTCCTCTATGAATATTCTTCCTTTTCTTAGTAGAACCACACTGAGACTTGACCCAAAAAGTATATGATGTTCATTATTTCTAAAATTCAGAGAAATATGCATGAATGTATCAAAGAGATACATCTCTTAGACAAATTCACAAAATGAAAGAAAATGGAGATATCCAGTGCTGAAGAAAGTGGAAGAACATGCATGCACACATGGCATTTACATATCCTACTAGCTGCAGTGGGTTTTTAACAGCTTTTTTTAAAAAGCAAATCTGTGGTTTCCATCAAGTTTTAAAATGCACATCATTTACTCATTATTTCTACATGTATGTTCCTCAGAACAACCTCAGTAGGTGCCCAAAGACATACTGCAATGATCTTCATAGCTACATTATAAAATCCAGTAAGTGAAAACAATGTCTCAAAGTTCATTAATAGAAGAAAAGGGGGGGAAAAAGGAAGGAAAGAGTTATGGGAAACGAAAAAAAAACAATATTCTCACTAAATTATATTTTCTTTAAAATATATGCCATTACATTTTCTTCTACTGTGCCATGATTTTCAGGATTTGTTTTCAAAGCTGTGGTTTCATAAAATGATATGGAAATGTTCCTTTTTTAATCATCCTCTGGAATAGTTTAAGTAGCAATGGAATTACCTGATCTGTTAAGAATCATTAAAACTCCCTGTGAAAACTCCCATATTGTGTTTTTTCTGCATTTCTTTCTACCTATTAATCTTTTGTATCTTCCCAGTTCTTCTCTGTAAGTGGTTGAGGTATTCTAACATTACTCAGGTATTCTTTTGGTAAAAAAGACTTTCTTAAAAGTTTTGAAGGTCTTCAAATTTATATGCAGAGAGTGTTCAATGTCATTTTTAAGATGTTTACTTTTTGATGGTTATTTCTTCTTTGTCATTTACATTTTTTTGTCTTGATGTTTATATAGCCTCTCAAAGATTTTTTATTAAGTTGGGCTGGGTTTTGACTGCTCATTTAATATTTTTCAATTGCATAATTTTATAATTGTTTTAATTAGACCTGTTTTTCAAATCACACTTTGTTTTTATTAATTTATACTTTCTTCTATTTTCCTTTGCCAATATTTTATAAATTGAGCTTTTAATTTAGTCATTTTTTTCTCATTTTTAATTGTAGAACTATTGATTGCCACAAATTATTTCTAAGCATTTATTTAGCAATATCCCATAGATTCTCATATATATGTATAATTTTTATTATTTTTTCAAGGTATTTTCCAATTTCATTTTTATACCAATAGTTGCTTACTGGCACTTTTTTAGGATTTCTAATTCAAAGAAGTTGCTTTGTTATTTTGTTGTTAACTGTAGTTTTAGAAATGAATTTTAATGTGTATTACATTGTGGTTAGATAACGCTGGTTGTGTCAATTATATTTAGAGGATTATAGTTTCTTTTTTACTTAATATATGGTCAGATTTTGTGAATGTTCTTTGTGTAGTTGAAAAGACATTCATTAGAGCTTGGGTTCAGAGTTAGGTAAATATCACTATTGATATTTACCATATTGATTATGCTATTTAGATCTTTTACATCCTTGTTGATTTGTTGCTAACTCAATTCATCTTGCTCAGAGGTATGTTAGTACCTCATATTATTATATTTTATGTATCTCTCCTTGCCTGTCTGGTATTTTTTATGAAAGGTGTTGGTGTGTTTCCATTGCAGATTGTAGCCCTTCGCATTTTAAAAGGTCTTTGTTTTATCTATTTTTTAAGAAGTTGAACCTTGTCCTGTGTCAAGATCATTATCCTATTTTAATTTTCATTTCCTAGCATATCCTTTCATATCCTTTTATTATTTTTTTTTACTCTTTTGGATTCTTGGGGTATTTTTTTCATTTTCTGTGTATCTTATTATATAATATACAGTGTAAATGGACTTGAAATTTGCTTTGTTAGCAACCTATATTTTTTCTTTTGATTGGTAAGAGAGGGCCATTTTTATTCATTAATAGGACCAATTTGTTAAACTAACTGCCCCTCTCTTGTTATATTTATTTGTATTTAGTGTTCAAAATAATTTTACTAATTAGCTCCTAAACAGTTTTAAAATTTTCTATATCCCCATCCTGTGCAATAATTAAACTTGCTAGTAATTTATTCCTCATTCACTCACTTTTTCCCCATTTATTTTAAATATTTCACTCACAAACTAATACCTATAGGGCTATTAGTAATCTTTTCCCCCTTAGCTTTATTCAAGTATCATTTACAAAAATTACATTTAAAACTTCTAACCTTTTTAAAATTTGTGTGTTATATATACATTGTTAGAAAATGTAATTCTGTCATTTTTATCCATGCAATTTTGTTTACATATATTTCAACAATTCCACCGTTTTGCTAAAATTTGTTCTAGGTTTTTTTTCTTGGTTGTCTGAAGTTCATTCCTAGGGGATTGCTCAAGAGGCTCTCAAGACAGCAATCCTTTATTTCTGACATATTAATAGCTTAGTAACTATTGGTCTCTGGCCTCTATACTCAAAGTCAGCCTGGCTGAAATTTAAAAAAAAAA
Organism: Spilogale gracilis; assembly: GCA_004023965.1. Classification (NCBI taxonomy): domain Eukaryota; kingdom Metazoa; phylum Chordata; class Mammalia; order Carnivora; family Mephitidae; genus Spilogale; species Spilogale gracilis. Next base: position 13,015 of record PITA01006587.1, read on the forward strand.
AAAAATCTTTGTTCATATTTTCATTCCTTGATGACCTGAAATGTGTTCCTCCCTTGTGTTATGGTATGAAGTGTTATAGGGATTTTCTTTCCTTTATGAGACTTTGATGTTTGCCTTGGCTAGTACTGTGGGGGCCTAGGACAGGCTCCCTTAAGATATGTCATACCAATTACCTTGAATTAAAGTTACTTAAGAAACAGCCAGCATAAGAACACTGACCCTCCTTTGTCTCCCAGAAGCAAGAAATAAATCTCCCATGTGAAAGGTACCCTCCCTGTACCAGGAGGTAGGGAGACATCCTTATCAGAGGTAGGGAATTCAGGACCAAAGAAGCCTACATAAACAAAGCTTATTACTTTTACTGATTTACTTTACCACAGCCCTATTTCTATTTAGAATTCTGTACTAATTGAAGCTCCAAAACAGGTTTTCTTTGTCCTGTCAATTCCTCACAGACTTTTTTTGCCTAAGAAAGTACAACAGCTGCCTGTCTTGGTCACTTCTTGGGTCCCTGATCTATGACATTTCCAAACATATGAAGCTGTTAGTCTGTCTTATGTCAGTTTAATTTTTAGCCAAGGCAGCTGAAGCTTTAAGAGTAAAGGTAAATTTTCTTCCCCAACTATATATGAATCTCAGCAGTTTATGGTTCTAAAACCATTTTCCTGTACACAGTATGCCTTATCAGCATGGATGTTCTATTCCTCCTCCTGTTCCTTCCCCACATAGATATGTTAACACACAGAAACTGACACACATATGGACATATTTTTTTCTTTACAAGAATTCTATTCCTTTCTCTTTTGAGTTTTTTTTCTTAATTTATCAGTTGATTTAGTTGGTTGTTTTGTTGTTCTGTGTCTATTTCCTTGATTACACTTGCCATGAGGTCTATTCACTTTTTGCATTCCAACTAGTTCAATCTTTATGAATTTTAGTTTCATTTTGTTTTAAATCTGTCTTCTACATAGCCTATGTTTATCCATCTTATTTTTCAGCTTTACTTTTTTTTGACTGATCAAAATTTTCTTGTAGCTTCAATAAATTTCTTAATTTCTTTTAGGTCACTTTAATTCACATGCTTTATATTTGTGTTTTTCTCTTATGTATATGTTGACTTTGAAGAGAGCTCTCTTACATATAATGTCCTTAAAGTACCACTGCATGAAACTTAGTCATAGTATTTTTTTTGGTTGCTTATCTTGAAATGAGATGGATTGTTCTGTACTCTTTAAAAGAACACTTCTAGCTTTTGCTTTGGTCAACTGTAATCTTCCCAGTTTAATTCCTCATATGCCCCCTTCCTTTGTAATTTCCTGCTAATAATTCACAGTTTGAAAATATCATTCTAAGATCTGCCTCCTATGAACACCTCTTCAGTATTTAACTATCTTTATACATGAGGTTCAGTGTTGCTGCCTTGCTTCATTTGGACACTATGTAAACCAGTTTTTATTAAGCTTGGTCTCTCTTTCTTCTGAAAGGAAGTTGTAAGTAGGAATTATATTAACCCTCAAAGTCTTAGCTGCTTAGTGAATAAGAATGCTGTCTTCTACTCACCCACAATTTGCCAACTGTAATACTTAGAACTGATGGAAGTTTTTATGATTTTATGAAAACACAACTATGAGTATCATTCAGTGGCAGAATAAACAAGGTTACAAAAACTTGTTAAATTCAATGTGACAATTACATTTAAAAATATGGGGCGCCTGGGTGGCTCAGTTGGTTAAGCGACTGCCTTCAGCTCTGGTCATGATCTCGGAGACACGGGATCGAGTCCCACATTGGGCTCCCTGCTCGGCGGGAAGCCTGCTTCTCCCTCTCTCACTCCCCCTGCTTGTGTTCCTTCTCTGGCTGTGTTCTCTCTGTCAAATAAATAAAATCTTAATAAATAAGTAAATAGATAGATAGATAGATAGATAGATAGATAGATAGATAGATATATCCCTATGAGGATATGTATTTCTATGATTTAATCTGCAGTCCTCGTCAGGCTAGGCTTAGGTAAATACACATTCTGTGTCTTCATCCAGGTCTGTGATAGTAATATGAAGAGTTACTTTAAAGGAACTGTTACCAGTACATTCTCAGAAATCACCGTTAGGATTAACTGTAAAGCTTCTATGTTATCATGTGCATCTTTGGCTTCAGTTCATACAGTAGCATGATCAAAGGACATCATAATACTGTCCTTCCTTCTCTATTTTTGCTAGTAAATTATAAGATAATTTCATTCATTGTTGCAAAAGGTAATTACATAATGCAATTACCTAGGCATGATGTTTTAGATATTAAGAGTATACAAGTTGTCTCAAAAGAGAGTTAGAATACATTCATTTTAATGTATAAAATATTTTAATAGAAATATGTACATTTTACAAAAAGGCAAACTTTATAGAGGCACAGTAAACACAACTATTAAAAAAAGCACAAATTCTTATTTTTAACAAACTATGTATTCATAAAGGTGTGAAATGCAAGAAAGCCTTTTATATTGAAACCAATAGGTCATTTAAAATGCAGAATGTTTATATTTACTAAAGTTCCTTCACTTTAGAATTAACAAAGGGAGAGTAATGAAAATTCAATTCCCATATGACTTAAGACTATATTCTTTTCCCCAAATCGGTAACTTAGAACTAATTTTCCCTTGGATTCTGGCCAAATTGGCAAAGAAATTCATTAAAAATAAAGGCATTACTGTTCATAATACCATATCAAGAAGATTGATTTGCACAACATTTTTATAGGCTAAACAAATGTTAAAGGTACATAGCCCATACAACTGCCTCAGGTAAAACACTGCCAGAATCATTAATCCAACCAGGAATAAATCTACCCAGCATATGTCAAAATTTTTTTATATTGTTAATTTGCCATGATTCTGTAAATAAATCTGAGTAAAAGTTTTTAAAAATTAACAGTATCTTTTAGCATTAAGTTGCATACAATTTTAACATACCATAACTCTTGTTTTAGTAAAAGTAAAAATTTAAAAGTACAAAAAAAGCCATATAATATACATTCTTAAATTTTCTGTGGTAAAATACAAATATAAAATATACCATGTTAACCATTTTTAAGGATATGATTAAAATACATTAAACGCATTCACAGGGCTATGCAACCATCAACATCTAATCCCAGAACTTATTTATCATCCCAAATTGGCATTTGGTACCCAATGAACAGTAACTCCATTATTCCATCTCCCCAGTCCTGGTAACCACTCTTACTTTCTGTCTCTATCCGTTTGCCTTTTCTATATACTTCATATAAGTGGAACCATACAATATTTGTCCTTTTGTGTCTGGCTTATTTAGTACAGTGATTTCAAGGGTCATCAATGTTGTAGCATATCAGAATTTTATTCCTTTTTAAAGCTGAGTAACATAAACACTGTATGTATATACCATATACTGTTTATCTATGACTCTGTTGATGGGCATTTGGGTTGTTTTCACCTTTCAACTTTGTGATTGAGTTGTTATAAACACCAGTATGTTAAATATCTGTTTAAATTTCTGCTTTCTAATTATTTGGATACATACATAGAAATGTAATTGCTGAATTATATTTAATTTTTGAGGGAATAATGACACTGTTTTTCATCCAAATTTTAAAAAATACTATGACTTTATTTTTTACTTTAATTGCTAAGATTATCCGTAAGCTAACATTTTAGAATAAACAAATTGAGTGTTAAAATGCTCTATCATATAGTATTCTCTAATACTGTATGGCCAAATTGTTTTTAAAGTTTTTGAAAGCATAATTTCACTGCACAAATTGTGTATAAACAAATGTAAAATCTGTTCACCCAAAATACATAAGTTATCATTTTTTGCCATCTATTTTCAGACTTTTTTACATATATGCAAGTTTTTACATTAATGCAAAATGAGATATTATATATACTTATCTACATATTTTCTTAATGTATCTTGGCATCTTTTCATGTAAACTCATTACTGTAAATCATTATATGGACAGATCATAATTTATACAACAGAATTTTTAATGACAACCTAACTCACTTTTAGGATTTTATCATTACAAATAATGCTTCATTTAACATTTTTGCAAATACACACTGGTCAAATTTTGAGATTATTTTTTTCTGGATGAAAAATAATGAGGAGGATTCATAGGTCAGGTTATTATACTTTCCAAGTTACTAGTTTATATAAAGTTAAGTTTTCCTATTAGAAAATATTTTTTTTCCATATAGCATTATGCTAAAGCCATTAATAGTCCAGAATTATAAAAATATTCTGTATGATTTATCTTATAATATTTTAAAGTTATAAACTTCAATGTATCTGAATTTCACTTTTTCGTGGTGCTAGGTAATTTATATTTTCCAAAAAGCTTCAGATATACTTATGAATTTAAACTATGGAATATCAAATATTTCCTTGCTATCCTCACTTGATCCAAATTGCTATGCAGCAAAACTTACTAAAAATCTGCTTGTGTAAATTTTGATTTCTTATTTTGAAGGCAGGAGAAGTCAATGAGTGTTTCTTAATGTCTGAATATAGCAAAGTAAATAGAGGGTTTTTTTTTTTTGTTTTTTTGTTTTTTTGTTTTAAAGATTTTATTTATTTATCTGACAGAGAGAGATCACAAGTAGGCAGAGAGGCAGGCAGAGAGAGAGGAGGAAGCAGGCTCCCTGCCAAGCAGAGAGCCCGATGCGGGCCTCGATCCCAGGACCCTGAGACCATGACCTGAGCTGAAGGCAGAGGCTTTAAACCACTGAGCCACCCAGGCGCCCGGTAAATTGAGTTTAAATAAGCTTAAATAAGACAAGAATGATAAAGATCAATTTGAGGGAATTATTCAAAGTTACAGAATCAGAACTCAAGTCTTACTTAAAAATGGAAAACGAATGAAATTCTTTTCAAGAGAAGGTTTTAAATTTAACCTAAAGGTCAGTTACTCTCACAGACCAAAGGAGTATAGTATAAATTCCTGCCCTTAAAGATGTTAACAGTATATTTTAAATCATATTGCCCTATACCCAAGAAAAAAATAAAATATATCTGTAAAAATTAACATGCATTAAAATTTTTTGATATATACAAAAATCTTTATAAAAAGAAAATATTACTTAGGAAGATACATAACACTTTAAAGTTTCTGATAAAAGTGTAAATACAGGCTGATTGCTGAAATTATTAATTGGTCTTCCCTATATAATTTAGTACATTATCAAAGTTTTAACTCATGTTTTTTTCATTGTTTTATTCATTTTATAAATACTTTGATATACATATGAGTCATATAATAGGATATAAAAGTGAGTCTTAACCAATAATACTTTTAAGAGGATTAGAATCTCCTTTGAATAGCTCAGATTTCCATAGCCTAATAATCAAAGAACAGTTAAAAACCTTACTCAGAAGTCATAGTCCTCAAAGAATATTACACTTACTTACAATATCAACTGATATAATATAAATTAATTTCAATTTTTTGAAATTGCAATTTAGGGCCTATGATCTAGGATATTTCCCAACTTTGTCCCCTACCTCTGAAACTTTATTTCTTGAATGATTACTCTTAAAATAAAACTACATTTGCAGGACTATATGCCTTCATATGCAGAAATGGATATCCTAAGCCAGAAATCAGGCCTAGGATATCCATTAACTTAAGTAAGTTTTATTTTCTCTTTGTCTTGTCTCTTTTTTTTAATGTTGGAAAAATGATGATATAATGGAGTTCATTATCAACCTAAATCAACTTATAGATGGAAGTTAATGACAGAAAAATAATGTATCACAGAGTTCTTTGTGTGGTACTACCTTAATGCAAAAAATAAATTGCATTGTAGTTTCCAGTTTCAATAATGTTGGTTATGATTTCTCTGAGTAAGCACAATTTTGTTTAGTGACCTCAGTCCATAGAAGCGGCCAGACAATTGCTGTCAACTTAACGCAGCCACTGAATCTTTCTATCTCATACTAATATGCTTGCCATCCTTAGGCTGGTTCTTACATCTTAGCTTTCAGAAAATGAGTGATTACTACACCTTCATACCCTTTCTCATTGGCTTTCTAGAATGGACTGAATTACTTAATAGGTCTTGTTCTGCCCTTTGAATTCCAGGTCTGAATTCTCCGCTGAACTATCTAAGAGTCTTAAAAATAAATTCTCAATGAAGTCACAGCCTACATTTCTCTTTGAACTTTTTTACAAATGTCACAATGCCCTATTATATAAAATTAATTCAAAGCATAATGTTACATATATTTTTACCCTTTATTTATTTTCAACTTCAGTGATTCCTTATTGCCACTATAATGAATTTCAGAGACACAGGGAAATGGACATAAGGGAATTAACTAATAGGGAAAATAATATTCATATAGTTCTTTCTAAATCATGTGCAATACAACATATTTGAGAAAAAAGATAGTTTTTGATTATGGTTTTATCCTTTCACTAGTATTCTTTCAAAAATAATCACTCTAGCTTTGTGATCAAAAGCATATTACCAAGTAATAAAGCAAATTCTAACACCAACTAATGGAGCTCCAGAAATAAAATGGGATGAAATCCATAATATTTAACTACATATGTGTAAACCATATTTGTATTTAAATTCAATTTATACATTCTTAAAATTCTGTAACAAAAATTATCCAAATGACCTGAACAAATAATGATAAAAATAGACTGTGTTATAATGGAAAAAGGAGAAAGAAATTGAGGGAGGAAAGAACCTTAATCATGGATGTGACCTTGTAATCTCAGCCAAATGTATCATTTAAAAAATGGGAAAATATACTCCAGCAAAAGAAACTATGTTATATAAGTCATAATGCTATAGGAATTAGATCTAAAAATTAGATCTAAAAATAATTAGATATCATATTGTTTATCATAGCAGTAAATTACTGAACCAATATCAATCAAGAGTAAAGATCAATTATGTTTGATTTTTCAAAGCCCTTATCTAATAAAATTACATACATTCACTGGCAACTTATTCAATTCCTTCTCCTTTGTTATAATTTAAAATGCATACAAGCATAACTATATTATGAAAATAATAAATTTTCACCTGTAAAGTTTGAAAATAATTTCTTGTCTTGTGTTGAATATTGAGATTAGGTTCAAATTTCATTAGGATATCCCTATATGAAAGTTGTACATGCACAAATAAAATTTAAAGGAAAAAGAAGCAAAGTAATTAGGAGAATAAAGTTTGGTAGTGACAAAAAAAGAATATGAAAGGGTAGAAGAATTATGTAGGACATACAAAGTATGTACAAACAAGAAATGTCTTGTCATACTTGATGATTAAAACCATAACTTTAAAACACAGTAAGTATACAACTAAATGCTTTCATATCTCAGTATGCTTTCAGGGGGAAAAAAAAAAAAACATCTTTGTGAGTTACATACTTGGTACATATGCCCATTCCTAAAGTAAATAGTATGGAGCTGTTATCAGTGTCCAGCCAGTTGAAATACTAACCCATAGTTCATTTCATCAGTAGTCTCTCCTACTGCACTATTCTCTATTCTGCAACTTCTCTACACAGATTGAAGATGTGTTCTATTCTACAAGGAGATAGCATCAGCAACCTTATATATATATTTTACATAAGAAAAGATCTAGAAAGCATCTGACTTAAAACAAGCAGGGTTTTACTTAAAGAGGAGAAATACCTGGACTATAACATTGAAAATGAAAGACTTGAGAAGAGAGAATCTTAGAATAAAGAATTTCTTCTATTATTTTATTTATTTGAGAGATAGAGACGGAGAGCACAAATAAGGGGAGGAGCAGAGAGAGAGGGAGAATCACGCTCCCTACTGACAGGGAGGCCCAAAGCAGAAGTTTAGCCAACTGAACCACCCAGGCACCCGAGAATAAAGAATTTTGTATACCTCCTGTTACAGTATATATTATGTACCAATCAGTACAATAAAATCAAATCATTAGTTTTTCAATACATGTGTACTTCTAAGCTGGATACGTCAAAGTCTAGTTTTTCAAGTCCTCTCACTTGGTTCACTTGCATTTGTGGTCAAAAACAAATCGTTTTAAAGCTGTTGTCCTTGATGCCTGAGCTACTGCAAATAATGAATCCTATTTTAAAAGCATATTTTAAGGGATCAAAATAAGTCAGCATTATTAGCTTTCAAAAAGGAAAAACATATGAAAAGTTAAAAATCTCTCATGGTTCTTTAAGCAAGTCATGCTTCATATTGGATCTATTCCCCACTGACAGACAAGAAAGAATGGTTAACAATTTGATGGAGAAAAACAAAACAAAACAAAACAAATCAGTCAGCCTCTTGTGAGGTTCCTCCTTTTTCCCTCTTAAAACATTTAGGTAAAAGTTCACCAGCATGAAGTTGGTGACAGTCCTTGGCATGCCTTTGTGCTTCTCTTTATTTTTAAGATCTTTGAGAATAATATAATTTCATGAATATACACAGAAGTGGCACAGAAAATTTCCAGTTCATTCCTGAAAGAATGTCTAGGAGATAGGAATTATTTTTTCCCACCAAAGGGGGCAAGACCTTTAGGTATCTGGATGAGACAGAAGACACAGAATCTCTAACACTTGACGGGTTTCAGATTTTCAGTGATATACTTAAAGAATTGGGATAAACAACTTCCATTTTTCCCAATGGGTCCTCTAAGAAATTAAATAATTACTCTCATATGATTTTGCACTAATGTTTGGAAAAAAAGATGCACAAATCAGATTTTAGTTGGATCCAAATCTTGGGTTTCTTTGGTTTTGGATGATAATCATGTGCTTACCTTTGCTTTTTTTTTTTTTTTAATCTTTCCCCTTCCATATTTACTGATATAAAAAGTTGGCTAAGTTTAAATCAAGTCTAGACTTATTGATTGCAACTTGCCATTTAATTGTATATTCTGTTATATAGTAATAACAGGAAAGCATTCTGAGATGTTTGCATGAGGGTGTCATGCATAGCAAATACAAGTGATGGATGGATTATGTACAGGTTTTTAAAAGTATTAGCTAACCTACTAGCTAAGCCACTTAAAAATATTTTTAAAAATTTCTGGGATCTGGGGAGACAAGGAAGATTGGAGGGAAACAAATGCCATATTGATTACTTTTAAGAGTTAAAAAGAATGATCTCCAATAACTTGAAAGAATGACATCAATACTTAATAAAATAATGGACCAGATATTCAGAGAGGAAATGTTAAGTCTAGAGGCAATAAAAATCAAGAACAATAAAAAAGATGATTTTTCAGGTGAAAATTATGACAGGTTATCAATATTAATTCCCAAAAGAATTAAAAAAAATTGCACAAGAAGGAAAACAGTGCATACAATCCTCAGTTAATAAATGAGTTTTAAAAAGACCTAGGATTTTATTAACTATTCTCAAAGCCATATTCAAGTATACCTATTCTTACACTAGCCAGCACTTTTTGTTTATACTCTTAGCTGTAATCCTCCGTTGAACTTTACAGATTCCAGCAAGCAAAAGAGCTCATGAGAGAAAAATACATGAAAAGAATATATGTAGTACAATATTAAATTTCACTATGGGTTTCTGAAAGCAATCTCCAGTCTACATTGAGGGGCACTAAGATAAAATGGCATGAGTATAGATACTGGAGCTAAGAGACCTTGGTTAAATTTTGCACCTTCTCATATTCTAGATACATAACCATGAGCAATCTGCTTCACTTTTTTAAGACTTTATTTATTTATTTGACAGAGAGAGAGATCACAAATAGGCAGAGAAGCAGGCAGAGAAAGAGGGGGAGGCAGGCTCCCCGCTGGGCAGAGAGCCCGATGTGGGACTCAATTCCAGTACCCTGAAATCATGACCTGAGCTGAAGGCGAGGCTTAACCCTCTGAGCCACCCAGGCTCCCCAATCTGCTTCATTTTTATTAACTACAGTGTGTCATCCATGTAAAAGTGGTTATACTATATTCTCTGACTTTGCATGAGCATTATACATAAAATATCTAAATTATAGACCGTATCATTGATTTTTAATGGATTGTTTTAGTTAATTGTACACATTCTCATCCCCTAGTACTGTTATTCAGTAACAAATTTTAGTGAAGAACCTCCTTAATTCCCAGTCGAATGTTGGCATCAAAAAAGTAATAGGTAAAGAGATCGAGTCCTCATCTAACAAAGATTTGGGTTAGTAGAGGAGTCAAACACAAACAAGGATAACTCAAAACAAAATACAGATATGTGTGTATACATAATTTCAAATTGCAATGAAAGGATAGATGCTAATCTGAACTTTGGTTGACTGAAAATCTTCATATGAATCCGGTTTTTGAACTCATGATCTTTTTTCCCTATCAATTGCTTTCCTACAATTTCTGGATCTTTAACCTTTATAGAGTGATTCCGCATGATGCCAGCCTACCCTCTATCTCCTGCATAAGCCTGTTTCCAACAAGGTTAAGACAGTGGTGTCTTCAGGGGTAGGTGGGCCCATGTTCTCACTCTAAAGTATCATTTGGCATTTAAGTTTTCCCTAATGCCCTTATACAAACTAGAACCCAGAACTTAACCAACTCACCACCCTCCCTTTCTGCCTTTTTTTTTATCATCTGATGTAATTTTTAATATGAACACACTACTAAAATTTAACAGCTACAAAGCATCTAAATGATTGTGTTCTTCTGTCCTAAACACCAAAGCACACTAAGAGAATATCAGAGAATAAGTGTTTAATATTAATAATAAATGAATATTAAGTCTTAATAAATGAAGACTAGAGATTTGTTTATAAACCAAAATTGAAAATGGTCTAGAATAAAAGAAAAAGACTTAATAGCCTGCATGTTTTCCTCCTCCTTTTTCATCAGTTTTCTTCTCCCTTTATTTTTTTAAATCCCCTTTATATTTTTTAAAGTTTTATTTAAGTAATTTCTACATCCAGCATGGGGCTCAAACTCACAACCTCAAGATCAAGAGTCACATGCTCGTCTAAGTCAGCCAGACACGCCTTTATCCACATTAATTTTTACCCTTCCTCTGCTAAATATCCACGGAAAAGTATAAGATGGCCACCGAAAATGAGAGAACCCGAAAGAAATAGATGGATAAACTTGGAGGGAATTGGAAAAAGTATAATGGTTCCAAGGCATATATGAAATGATTAAAAGCTAGACAGGAAAGGGCTAAGCATATTCAGGATTCATAAACCCTATCAGAGAGTTCCATTTTTTCCAAAGGACAACAGAAGCCAGAAAGTATTCTTTTGGGAGAATAACATGATCAGATTTCTGTGTATATTGCTATAAACTCCTTTTCTGATATTCCTCCCACTTTTGAACTCTATTTTTTCCCTTCTGTACCCACAACAACTCCAATTTAATGGAAAAAAACTTCATACAGCCAACTTCACGTGGTAACTTTGGGATTAGATATCAGTTTATTCCCTGAGACAGGGTTTCCTCAATATGTCTTCTTTAGTAAGACTTTTCTGTCCCTCTGTACCTCCATAGGGAGCAGGCTCGATATTCTGCAACCTCCCCTACTCCTCTGTTTAAAAATTTGCTTTTCCTTTAAGTTTCCTGAAAATGACCACAGTGCTCTTATTTTATCTCCATGCAGCTGTTTATTAGCTCCAGGGCAACTTCCTTGATATCTTCCTTATTAATTGAGGATATAGCACCTGTTTCATAGTAAATCATCAAATCTTTTTACCAATCTGGAAGGGTCTGATGTTTATGTGTATATTCTCTACAATCTCACTGTCAATGTGATCTTTATAAAAGTAAATCACAACATGTCACACTACTTTTTTGAATCTTTCACAGCATTTTTTTCCCCTCTCCCTTGCTCTCCTAGATTAAAAAAAAAAATGCATACTCTTTAGTCTATAACAGTTCTCAACCAAGGACAATTCTACCCCTAGGCAAAATGTCCCCTGGGGAATATTAGCAATACCTAAAGACATTTTTGACTGTCACAACTGGAAGGATGCTACTGATATCCAGTGGATAGAGGCCAGGAACTGTGCTAAATAGCTTAAAACACACAGAGTAACGCCTCACAACAGATAATTATCTGGTCCAGTATGTCAATAGTGCTAAAGTTGAAAATACTTGACCTGCTAAGTCTTCAGTGATTTGGAGCCTATCAATCCAACAGAATTTTTACTAATCTCTTCACTCACTCACTCCCTTCTGAGCCATGCAGCCTCCTTTCTGGTCTTTTACTGACAACTTTTTTCCTACCTAAAGGGCCTTGGTCATTGTTCCTTCCTAAAACAGTTTCTCTTGTCTCATTTCAGATGGACAGCAGTGTACTATGCTGTGCACACAAAGAGCATGAATGGACCAGGACTCAGATATGAAAGAGACCCAAGGAAGCCCGGCCAAATTCAGGACATCATTAGGTATGTGAGTGAACGGGGATTTTACCTAAGGACAATGGAAGCTAGTACGCAGAGAACAAGATAAAGTTTCTGTTTTGATGTAATGATAAGGTTTCTCCATAGTAGCATCTATTGATCATATTTCAAGTTCAGGATTTGGGTATTTTTATGAAGCTTTTAGCTCATATATTCTCCCAATAGTTCCATGATACAATGAAGATTTACATTTGCTGGTGAAAAAACAAAGTGCTAAAACCCATCTCCCAGAGTCACACACAAGCTCACACGTAGAATAGGCAGCACTGCATCCCAAGACTAGTCTGAATCCCACTCAGCTTCTCCCACAACTGAACAACAGGCTGGTAAAAGAATGAGAGACAAGCCAAGACAGCAATTCTGTGTAATAGGTAGGACTGCAGCAGACTGAGAGACACTGGAAACATGAATCCAAGGGGTTACCCTGGAGAGAGGGAATTATTGGATGGATCTAAGAGACAAATTTGGAGTTGACAAGACTTAAGAACAAAATGTGAAGAAGAGGGAAAGAGGAAAAGATCATAACTGAACTGGTTTCTGGCTGTGATAATAGGGCATAGGTATTACTGTTCTTTATTTTTCATTACAGTTGAACATAACAGTGGTGGAAATGGTAAATGGTTAATTCAGATTACACTTTCAGTTTTGTGATTATAGAGAAGTTCAGTAGCTACAGAGATGTGGTTCAGGAGGGAATGAACCCTCTGAGTCACAGGTTAGTCATCATCAATGGGTAATGGGTGCCAGGACATGGATGATGTTCATCTAAGGAACTCTGCAGAGTGAGAAATAAAGTACTCCTAGGTTATAATCCAGAGGAAGTTCAACACATGTGACAGTGGAAGAGGCAGAGAAAGTGACCAAGAAGGAGAAGCTCAGCAGTAGGAGAAAATTCTAGACAAATCTTAGATATAAAAGGAGACTTCCAAAAAAGATAAACAGGGGAACAATGTTGAGTGTCGTTAGAGCTTAAATGTGATAAGCATGAAGATACTATAACTTGATTGATGATATGGTGGGTGAGAATTTAAATGAAAACAGTATTTTTGAGGGCATTGAAGTAGAAAGGAAATTATAATAGGTTAAGGGGAAAAGTGAAGGCAGGTATGCGCAGAATGAAGATAGGGAAGGAAGGGATCAATTTGTAATGAAGAAATGCATGCCCAAAGTAATACAGGTAACAAAAGTTTAGCAAAAGAGGAGAGGGTGAAGGCACTGTAGGAGAGAGAAAGGGAGAGAAGAGAGACAAGAGACAAAACAGAGGTATTTTCTTATTTAAGAAGGTGGAAGGAGACCACACCTAGAGTGAAAATAACAGAATCAGGCTAAGGGAAAATCATGTACTTTTTCCACTTCATCTAGAAAAGAAGAGGAAAGGGAGAATGCAAATGCAGACAAATCCAAATTTGTGGAATTCATTAGGGGTCTGGATCATTAGTATGTGCTTCTCTGACTGTCACTATTGTTGCAGTGCTGAGTATGTTGAAACCAGCTACTGCGAACAGGAGGAAGATGGGGAGGTAACACAAGGGGATTCAAGGAATTGAAACAATGTTTTAAGTATCCATTGCATATGGGAAAGTAAACTAAAATATAAAATGGTTGGGCCTGTAGGACAGTTGAGGATGCACTGGAAAAGATGCTGGTATAAGGAGTCATTAATTTTTTCCTAGAAACACTGAACCCTCCCCTGACCCTCACACCACATTATAGGCTAATACAAGAAAAAATTGCATTCCATCAAAGTTGAGGATTTGCAAGAAAGGTAGACTAAAAGGTAATGGGATGTACTTTTTTTTTTTTTTTTTTTTAAAGATTTTATTTATTTGACAGAGAGAAACATAGCCAGAGAGGGAACACAAGCAGGGGGAGTGAGAGAGGGAGAAGCAGGCCTCCCACCCAGCAGGGAGCCCGATGTGGGACTCGATCCCGGGTCTCCGGGATCATGACCTGAGCCGAAGGCAGTTGCCCAACCAACTGAGCCACCCAGGCGCCCCATAATGGGATGTACTTTTGAGCACATTCACAAGAGATTTGAATACAAGCTACAGAGATCTCTTGTGAGGGAGTAATTAAATGGAAAAGCTAGAAGGGTAAAAGGAAGTGATCAGATACTAAAATGTCTAAATGTATTTCTGAGATAAACTACTCTGGTGGAAGACTAGATCTCAGTTTGGTCATGACTATAATGACACCGGAGATACAATGGTCAAATAAATTTAAGGCCAGGTATTCATCTACAGCTCTTAATCTCACTCTGGAAGACAGCAGGTTTGTACAAAGAACATCAGACACCAGTGTTTCCCAGACATCAGCTCTTCCCAGAACCCCCTATCCTTACTGTATCAATCATTTCTTCTCTTGATATTTTATACACTATTTTATTTAACTACATATTCAAACTTTTTCAATAAGAAAATATCTTTTTCACTGGATTGACTGAAAACACCTTCATATCACAAAAATACTTCAAAATGGTACACATTTTTAGATGACTATGATGTAACAGAGGAAACATCACTGGTTGAACCCACTTGGCACTTATGAAGACAGCTGATGATAGGTTACATATGCAGAAAGCTATATGACAGGAGACCTATATTCCAGAATCCTTATAATCCATCACGTTATCCTGGTTTTACTATAACTATGATAAAAAAACAATTGCTTAGTATCTGCTTTTCATATGTAAAATGAGCATTTAATGTTTACATATTACAGATAATATTAAGGTCTGCATCAAGCAATCTATCCTTCTGAATAGAAAATATTATATTGTCTTCATTATCAACAATTAATATTTACTGTAGATAAAAATGAACCAAAGAGAGATAAAACCACATTTAATAAACAGGTGAGTACAAAAAGATTGAAAATCAATGAGGTAAAATTCCCTTCCTCTTAAGACAAATTAAAGTAAAATCCATTCATTGCCAAACCATGGACTATAATTTATATAACCATTACCTTCAGGATTTAGAGGACCTAGGCATTAGCCCTAATCGATTACAGAACTCAGACGCTTTGGCAGATGTCACCATGAACTCTGGTGTACTTATTGATGGGGAAGAGTTATAAAATAAGGATGAATCTACATGTCCCCATCAATGCAGAGATACTTCAGAAGCATTTCAGATGCCACCTATAAGCTAAGACTGAAAGATGAAACCTGTCTTTTCTAACAGCATTGTTAAGAAGTAAGTGTGCACAATAAATTCTCTGTGTTTAAAGCATATAATTTTAGGGGCACCTGGGTGGCTCAGTTTTTGGGTGTCTGCCTTCAGCTCAGATCACGATCCTGGAGTCCCAGGATCAAGTCCCATGTCGGGCTCTCTGCTTGGCAGGAGGCCTGCTTTTCCCTCTCTCTCTCCCCCTGCTTGTGTTCCCTCTCTAGCTGTGTTTCTCATTTCTCTCTGTCAAATAAATAAATAAAATCTTTAAAAAAAAAAAAGTATATCATTTACCTTTTAACAAATGGATGGATTTGTGAAACCATTGCCACAATAAAGATAGGAACAGTTCTTTTCCCCTAAAGTTTCTTTCTGTCATTTTTCAATCTGTCTTTCCTCTTCCTCCATCCCCACTCATAGTCCCTCAATCCCTTAAACTTTCTATTACTGTAAATTTTCATTGCCTAGAGTTTCATAAAGAGTGCCATATAGTATACTGTATAAATCATTTTGTCTGACTTTTTTCATATAAAGGCACATGAATGTATTCCACCATGTTCACAAACTAAAGACAAAAACTAGAAACAACTCAAACAGCCATCAAATGGTGAAAAATGAACAAATGTGAAACATCCACATATTGGAATATTACTTGGCAGGAAAACAGAATAAAATATTGGTACATGAGAAAGATGGATAAATCTCAAAATAATTGTGCTGGGTGAAAAATAAAGACAAAATTATGATAAGCTGCATGACTTTATTTTCATGAACCTCTACAAGTATTTGCAAAGCAACATCTAATAATGACCTCCTACTCAGAAGATACATGCTCTGTGCTTTTGCACTACAATATGTAGGCTGCCCCAAGATACACCACACTGTCATACTGATGATTCTAAATTAAAGTTACTTAAGAAACACCCAGTGCAAGAACACTCTGATGCTCCTGTATCCAGAAAGCAGGAAATAAATCTCCCCTTCTTTTGCACTAGAAGATGGGGTGGGGTGGGAGTAGAAGAGACATCCTTATCAGAGACAGAGATTTCAGGTTCAGAGAAACCAATATAAACAAAGCTTCTTATTTCTCTGATTTTACTACCCCAGGCCAATTTCTGTTTAGAGTTCCATACTAATCAAAGCTCCCAAACATGTTTTCTTTGTCCTATCAATTACTTAAATTTTTATGCTTCCTTATCTAAAAAATATAACAGCTTCCTGTCCTGGTCACGTCTTAGGTTCCCTATCTATGGTATCTCCCCAAGTATGAATTAAACTTAATTTTCTCTTATTAATCTGTCTCATCAATTCTTAGGTCAGCCAGAAGAACCTTGAAGGGCTGATAAAACTGTTTCCTCCTCAACAGTGTGAAAGACAATTATTTCATAATCAATAAAAGTGACACTTATTGCTATATTCCTATCTTGAAATCAGGATATTTTGAAAGTTGTCAAATTTAGTGGTTTTTATTTTTTACCAATGAACACTTACTTGCCAACTCTGCATCATTCATACACCTTCAAGCCCTACCATAGTGAAGTTGTAGAATGTTATTTTTTAAGGTACTTCTACATACTTTTTCTTTTTATTTTACTTAAAAATTTGCATTTCATTTTCTGGGCATTTCTACTTTTGTTGACTGTTAATTCTTATGTGTAATATTATGATTTATAATAAAAAACGTCTTAAGTCTTCATCTCATTCCTGGCACAGAGCTCCTAAAAACCCTTTAATTTCCTAAATGATAAGAGCTATGGGGGCATCTTTTGTTACAGTGCTTGATCTTTTGTACTCAGTTCCTGAAATAGCTCCAAAACAATATAGGTGAGTGTCTCTTGTTATTCATAGCAAGCCCTATTTCAAGCCCCACTTGAATTTATGCTAGTGAGGTGATTTTTCAAAAGGCCCTAGATAACCACAGAGTGGGAACTGGTTGCCAGGGAAATCAACCTTGTGATTGGAGAGCTGGAGCTTTCAGCCCCAACACCTGACCTCTGGGAGGGAAGAGGGGCTGGAAATTGAATTAATCCCCCAAAACCAATGACTTAATCAACTGTATCTATGTAATAAAGCCTTCATAAAAATCCCAAAAGTAAGGGGTACAGAGAGCTTCCTGGTTGGTGAACAAAAAACATCCAGGTTCTGAGAAGTGGTGGTCACCCCCACAGGGACAGAAGGTCCCTTCCAGGCCTTGTCCTCTATCTTTTTACCTATTCTTTTGTATCGTTCAATATCTTTCTTAATAAATTAGTGATGGTAAATGAACTGTATTCTTGAGTTCTGTGAGCAGATCTATCAAAACTGGGGAGGAAGCTGTGAGAAACTCTGGTTTTTAAGTAACTCAGGCAAAAGTTGTGGATAACCTGGGGACCAACCCTTTGCAGTTGGACTCAGTCTTGTAGAATTGAGCCTTTAAGCTGTGGGATCTGCACTAACTTGAGGCAATTAGGGTCAGAATCACATTAAATACCCTCTCATATTAAGTTTTCTCATAATGCCTGGGTTCACTCTTTGTTTTGTTTTTATCTCCCTTTTCTGCCTGGACACTTAAAGGATTCTTTAACTTGAAGTTCACAGAATTTACTAAGATATATCTGAGGAACAATCATGATGTAACAATGTTTGTACAGCATAATATACCTTTTTGACCTACAGTGGTTTTGTATGTTTGTTTGTTTTATCTCACAGGGAAAAAACTGTTCTGTTAAATTTTGGACAAGCTTAATCTTATAACTTGGAAATATGATTTTTGAAATATTACCTGCTCTCTTATCCATTATGCTCTTTTCTAGTATCTTTTAATTTTATATTTTTCCTCCATTTCCTTTCTTGTTTCTTTAACCCCATTCCCCATTGAAACTGATTTTAATTTTCTTTTTAAGATACTAATCTCTCTCAAATTAGAAAAAGGAATATTTCAGAGATACTGTTTTTGACCATCACATTAAACAGTTTTTAGCAAAGGGGAATTTATTGAGATCTAACATGTAATTTCTTAGTGCAGTGTTCCCCAACTACATAATTCATTGCTCAGTCATCACAGTACTTACCACACAACTACTTTCATATCATTGCTTATACCTATCTTTCACAGCAGTTTCCTACTTTCTCATTTCAAAACATTTTCTGTTCCATTATATTGCTACAGAACTATAAATATGAACACAACCATTGTTTATGCCCTAATATAAATTCCTCCAAACTATGAAAAAATAAAATGATGACTCCTGGCCTGATCCATTTTTGGTATATTTTTCCATGGTGGTGGAAAATTTTTTCCACTACAGAACACCATATAATGTCTATTAGCATAACTTTTCTTATTTCCTCCATTTACTGTTTCTAAATTGAGGGATCCAAATGAGATTTTTAAGAATTTTGTTTGGACTTTCTTTCTTTTCACTTGCCCCCCTCTATCCTTCTACTGCCACATCTGAGGAGTGGTACAGGAAATGAATTGATTCCTATAATCTTATATTTTTGGTATTTACACCCACCTTAGTTTTTCTTAGTTTGAAAAGTTGGAATTCTTTCTCCTGTAGACATCTTGTTACTGTATTTTTTAATAGAGTTTGGTGATTTTATTTCTATATCACCATGTTTACTTAAGAAAATTGGCTTTAAAAAAATCAGATATTTAACAGATTACTTATTGCTCTGTTGGTTACAAGAAATAATTTCAGCCAAAATACTGAGGGCTTTTATATAATTTAAGTTCAGGTATTCTACAGGAGCTCATAAACTGGATCCTACTGTTTCAAATATCATTAGGACTATCTTGGATTCTTCTGATGCTATCTTGTATCTCCTTTGATGTTTAGCTCCTCAAACTGACTTTCTCTGTTTTTCTGTACTATCTTAACTAAATGTGGCCTCTTATAGCTTCAGATTTTATATACTATAACTTAGAACTTAGTTCAGATAGAGAGACCATTATTTCTCATAATTTTACCCATACATTTCCCAGTAGGGGTGAGGTGTGGGTCACGTGTGCAGCACTACACTTAGTATGTCAACTTCAACAGTAACTCTGTGGATGGAATCTGGGTAAAGAATGTTAGTTTCAGATGGACAGATGGATAAGGTCCTATAGAATCAAAGTAATGATCAGCCACTATAACTAGTTATAGGAATCGTAATTGCCACGATCCCCAAAATTGCCTACCCTGACCCTAGAAAATACATAATCAACAACTTTAACACCATATCAAGAGATCATGGATCCCTAAAGGTAGTCTCTGGTCCTGGAAATTTCCATAACTCAAATTAAGAACCCTCACATGTGAGAGATTGATGCACATGTGGCACCTAGAATCCCTGGCATTAACCTTCAGTTTAGAGAGGTTTCATCCCTTCACTACTGAAAGTACTAGGATAGTAGTAAGGATCACCCTAAAAAGATTTCATTATATTACATACAATTGTAAAGTTAATTGCTGTTACTTTCTCTTGGAGTAAAGATGAAATGTGTACTCAGAGTTGCTAATCATTTCAAGCTGGTTATTTTGGCCAGTTCCTTTGGTATTAAGTAGCCTTGTTGCATACAATAGGATATTTTTATGGAATGAAACAAATGTTATAATAGTCATACTTAAGGTATTTGATAGAAAAAAAAATCTTTTTTGACATGGCAAGTGGTATATTCAAGGCAACATCAAGCTTCTTGCTAGCCTGAAGATCATAATTATGTAGAATCGATTTGTTGTAAGGGAATGCTTTAAATAAATATAAGAGACCTTGGAATATATGCATATCTTTCAGGTAAAACACTGAAAAGAAACAAGACGAAGATTCAAGGATGAATGCTTCAATATTTATGTTTTCTCTTTTACCATAAAGTGCTTAGTACATTTATATAATATGCAGAGTTATCCAGATGTAACCAAAGGACCAATATGCCAGTTTGGCTGGTTACAATTTAGGCAACTTCAGAGAATTTGAGAACTCTTTCAAACAACAAGTGATAATGTAGATAATTGGTATCCAATCATCTATCTTCAAAATGATATAATTTGTGAAAAAACACTAATGAGTATCTCATTCAATTTTCAGGATCTCATAAAATTAATTGTTTTAAATTCTAAATATTATCCAGTTTATTCACCAAGGACATTAGCTTTTCAATCTTGTTTGGATGTCTTGTGGTATAATCCTGTCCAGTCAATTATGCAACATTTGGTCATGCAAGGAAAAAGAGCCCTATAAAATAACAAGTCATGCAAGTGAAATACTGATGAGATGCTTCTATATTGCTTTCCCCCATTGATGTTATTCTAGTAATTTTGTCCTTGTGTTTAAGATGGTTAACCTGGCACTTATTATGATAACAGCATATGCGAATAAAAGAATAAATTACGAAGTGCATGATTCCTATTGATGTAAGCATTTGTTCTCTATCAGGAATGTGCCTGGTAACAACAGTCAAACAATGCTCTTTACCTTCCAAATTGAGCACTGCACAATGCCTGACTTTAGATATAATTACTTCACATAATTGTTTCTGTCAAGAATAAATGAAGCCTTAAAAGAACAATGCAATCATTACAAGTGGAGCATCTTAAGATATATATTTTACTGGGCCTTTTACCCTTAGTGTTTTCTGAGTTGATATTAATGACTAAAGATTCTTAAAGCACGCATCTTCAGGCACCAAAAACAGATATCTGAATGCCTGAGCTCGTCATGGGTAATTTTAATACACTCTTGGTTGCTCAATGAAAACCTAGTAAAAGCAGTTATTTTTTTTTTGAAGTTAATTTATTCAGCCCAAGCAAAAACATGTTAAAGACACAGGGGAAGGACAGAATGTGGAGTCAACGTCCACATTTTTAACACCAAATATCACATAGTATGCACTGATAAAGTAATTTCTTCAAGTCACTGAGCTTTATTTAGAATTCCTCATTGGCAAAGTATATTGACGTATTATACTCTGATTTCAATATATTTAATGAAAAAAGTCATAAGGTAGTTTCCATGCCTATACAAAGAGACAGTTATTCAGTAATTTCTGGGTCTCCAGAAATTATGTCATGAATTTATACACATATTACATATATTAAATTATATATAGTTACACAATTATGTAAAAAAATTTTTAAAGATTTTGTTAGAGAGACAGAGAGAGCATGCACACACAAGCAGGGAACGTGGAAGAGAAAGAGAGAGAAGCAGGCTCCCCACTGAGCAAGGAGACTGATGCAGGACTGGATCCCAGGACCCTGGGATCATGACCTGAGTTGAAGGCAGACACTCAACCAACTGAGCCACCCGGGCATCCTCAATTGCATAAAATCTTTTCAGAAGAATCTGTATTGTCTCTCATTATCATAGTCAAAAATTACTGGGAACACTGATTTCATATGTTTCAATATTTATTTCACATTACTGGAGACCTCCTAAGCATTAAAAGGTTTGTAAATGTCACTTAAGTGTCACAGAATAAGATACAGGGTGCCTTGAGTGCAGCAACATAAAAAGGCCTGAACTTACTGAAGAAGGGGCTGCCAAGACTTTCCAAAAAGTACCTTGGAACTGGAAATGGAAAGACAAGTAGGAATTAACTAGATAAAGTGTAACGATCATTTCAGGGAGTCGCCAGAATTCATTCATCGAGGAGGAAGCAGGAACAAACACAAGGATGGACAACGAGGCCAAGTGGCCCATGTGCCTGGAGTACAGAATGGCTAGGGAGTATGGCATAAGATAAGGTTATATAAGTAGGCTGGGGTTCAATATATGGCACTTAATAACTACCTTAAGATATTTTTGCCATTTTTTGGAGAAGTGGAAAGGACGTAAAGTATTTTAAATGTAGAATTAATACATTCCAATGCAGAGAAAACATTTTGGAGGGGTGGGTATGTACCAAACCAATTATGAGACAACAGCTAAGACCTGTTGTAGTAATTTCAACCAAAGATGACAGGAGCTTGAACAACATAGTTATAGATAGTGGGGATAGAGAAAAGCAAACATGCTCCATTTATATTTAGAAGGAAAGAAGTAGGACTTGGTAATAGATTAGATATGGCAAGGGTAAAATAGAAAGACAAGCCAAAGACCCCTTCCAGGATTCACCTTGCGTAATTTAACAAATAATCCAACTCAGAGAATGAAGAGATGAAGATTTCACGGAAGGACCATGATAACCTTTTAGTGCATCAAAGGCAATATAAAAGAGCTGCAAAAGCAGTTGAACAGGTGCTCAGAGATTTCTGAGCTGGGATACTGTATAAAGTATTTGAAGGATGGATGCTAACTAAAAGCAGGGGCATGGATGTGCCTTCCTGAGCAAAGAGTACAGAGTGATAAAGAAAATAACCTACATCAGCTCCTGAGGGCTTCCAGATAAATCTCATTCGCATGGCATGTGAAACAATGCCATTTCTTAGGAAGCAAGAAGGTGGGAAAGTAGAAGTCATTTCTTAAAAGGTCAAAGGTTATCACTGATAAATGTTTGTTTGAAAACTTGATAATTGATAGTTGTTTTCTATATCAGGCCACATAGCTAGAACTGAGCACCCTGAAGTCTCTAAGTCTCACAGCCAACTGTTCCAATCATCTCACTGTTCCTCCATGAAAAATCTCCATTTAATCTCCACAGAAATCCTGTACTAGATTCAAAATGTCATCATTCCCACTCCTCCTATAACACCCTCCTAAAAGGAATAAACTGAAGATTTTGATCTTATATCCTTTTTCTCATGTCCTAACAGGTATAACCAGTCAAAAATGTCCGCATTCCCTGCAGTTTTATCTTTTTATCTATCTTCTCAAAACTGATGGTTTTAAATGATGCATAAAGTGTGGAATTTTAACTCCTAGGAAATATCAGTCTAAGATAATAAGCAAAGCCTTCCTAACTGAAAAGGCCATTATATTTTTTCCTAATTCCTTTTAATTATTTGATGCCGTGGATCTCTCTATCTTAAAAAAAAAAAAAAAAAAAAAAATCTGCTTTTGCTTTTGTAACACTATTTTCTCTTTTCTCCATTTATGTTTCCTTTGCTGGATTCTCTAACTTCTTAGAAGTTGTGAATTTTCAGTGATTAGTCTGCAGCCTTCTCTTCCCTTAATGTCCTCCTTCTATAATCTCAGTCATCCTTGTAGCTTTAACTATTGCCTGGGAATAAATGAACATGTAGATGAGTGGAAAGCACATGAGTTTAGTGTCACTTATGGCTTAACTTCCAGCCCTACTACTTCCTAGCTGCAGAGAAGTTTTTTTGTTTGTTTGTTTTTACTGTCTGAGCATCAATTTTCTCGATAAACCCTCACTCACCATGTCAGAGGATTTCTTCCTTTCATTATTTTTATTAGGAGTAATGATCCTAATGACTGAATACCTAGCTCTGCCATTGACTAGATGTGAGACCTTTGTCAAATTATGTAGCTTTTATATGTCTGTCTCCTTATGTATAGACTATTACTAAGCTCACAGCTGCACTGTGTACTTTTTACATTTTTTGAGAAAAAGGTTTAGAACAGTAAATATTGAATATTAGTCTTCTTCATTATTGCTAATAAAGATGCTAAAAGTAATGCTGTCCCCCAAATCCATTTTTTACCCAAAATCAAAGTATATTTGATAAATTTTTGTCTATAAACCAGTTTATATGAAGATCTAGAGCTGTTTATATGAATATCTAGAGCTTAGAACACTCTAAGACTATTTTAAAAATATATAAAGTGCTATGGAATTCCAAAGAATTTTCTGACATAAAAAAGTCAGTGTTTCATGTTCTCTCTCAATTTCTTCAGTGACAACATGACAGCAAAATAATATAATGAATATATGTTTTGAATCAATTTAATTAAAATGTATTCTGGGAATCCCAGTACTATTTTGGGTAGACTGTTAGGCCTACATATGAGGAAGTTTACAGGAAAATAATATAGATTCATAGTCATTTTTTTTTAATTTTTGAAAATCACTCTATAAGTGAGCAAATGGTTTGACTGGACATTGTTCCATAACTGTAAATGACCACAGGTGGAAACCCCTTACATTCTCCCTGTTATCTTTAGAGATAAATAGCATTAATTGCTTAGGTATTCTTTTCAACAACACGCAGATGAGTTAGATACTCAGTTGCTTTGAAAGGTAATGCACAACTTCAGAAACTAAGGTGAGGCAGGGTGTATAACTACATCTTATACTTGCTCATCAGGATGTATGAGATATTTCACAATTTACAGGATAGAAAAGAGGCCCACTGTTCAATCCTTAGGTAAGACCAAATCTTTCCAAGTTCTCAATCTTGAAAATGTAGCTGACACATTTTTACAAATAAGTTCTACGATGAAAAAAGTATTTTTTTTTCTTGAATCCAAAGCTGGATATCTAGGTATTCTGTTCTGTTTTACTCTTGGAAGAAAGCCAAATGGCCATGACATGGGTGGGAATAAAGTATTGTATACAGGCCATGGTCATGATTTTGCATAGGACATATTTACAACCACTGACTTGCATACTAATGTTTGTTTCCAAATTTAATTAGAATGACTAGCATAGAGTTTATCATCTTAAAAAGTAGCAACTCCTGAATACCGTTTCTGTCTAACTTCTTAGTAAGTGGCTGTATTCCATGGTTTGAGTTGTCACTGTGTAAATACAGTCAAGACACAATTTTATCTAAGTATGACCCTGACTTTTAGCAAATGATGTCCATAGATGGAAATTTGCAGGATTAACAGAACTACCTATAAGATAAAAGATGTGGTGGTCTTTTTACAAAGTAAGCTGCTGCGTGTTAATAAGATAATATGAAAGCTAATTTTGGAGCATTTCAAGAGGAAAGAGTTAGCAATCACCTTTTCACTTAAAAAACAACAGTAGTGCTACTTGGTCTTGGAATATGATTATTCTTTGAATGCCAAAAGAGGAGTCCTTCATAATTTAACATTTTAATCATTTCAAGGTGATTTGCTTTTACTGAGAGAAACCCTGTGTTGGCACTTTCCCCACATGTTTCCCAGGCATAATCGCATATTAGTTGCAATTTTCTCTGTAACATAAGGCTTAATTATGCTAAAGAAAAATGCTTCTTTTTTAATAAAAGGTGTAAAATACCACTGGTATCCAGTCTGAGCTAATACTAAGACTGGAAACTCATTACCCCTAAAAATGTCAGTTCTGATGAAGCATTTAAAAAAATTCTAAGAATCAAATTCAAAATGTCTTTACTAAGCTGTTTTATGGTAGTGTGTACCATTGGAAATGTGATGAGTCTTCATGTAAAAATGCTGATTTGAATTAGATTTAGAATGTATGTCATCCTCAATTAGCCTTTCCTTCATCAAAATGATCTCACAAACACGGAGAATGAATCTTTATTTCCTCCTTTGCACATGGGAGGTCATTTGTCAGATTTAATATACTTCTACCTATGTCTTCCTACATGCTTGGAGTTCAAGATGGATGACCATGGACTTCCAGAAAAAGTTTCTAGCTTAAAACTTAAATTTAATTCTAATATAATCTCAAAACCATTCATACTGAGATTGAAAATTAGAAAAACATTTGCTAAAATAACACTGAATTATTTCTATTTTGGGGGGGAAATTTTGTCTCCCTTTCCTCCCATCATGAAAGTTTATATACTAGTAATTAGGTAATTCAGCAAGAGAAACATCACATAATAAGCAATTTTTTCTTGAATCATTTATATACTTTTATGAGCTAGACTTGAATTAATACTACTGTCTGTGATATTACATAAGTGCAATCACTTATTTTTTGGTTGTTTGTTTAAACTCAATTAGTCTAAGGAATTTTATGAATTAACATCCAACAGTTGGACAATTATGGTGACCTTCAATACAGGTATCTATTTAGAGATTATGAAACCCAACAAAAATGTAGTCTTGTCAGACTGGTAGTATAAGATTTATATAGTGAATAGTTTTCCAGGGTACCCTCAATACATGGTCATAACCACTTTCTCAAGAAACTTATATATCCATTTATTAAGTTGCTATTTGCTAAGCCAGATATTTACACAGACAGTGCCTGGGGAATCTGGCTGCTTAGGAGAGCATTTGAATTGTAACTGCAATTGTAACTAAGAACTTTACTTCCCCTGTGGAACACTTATCCTTAAGCAAACATTTAAAACTAGCTGCGTTGGTTTGCTTGAAAGGTAAAGAATCACCTCCTTTTGCAAGGCCTTATTGAAGACTTGGAGTTAAGCCTAACAACATCTTCAAGGTGAGACAATAGAGAAGATAATGGGAAATTTTTCATTCTCACTTTTGTAATAGAAACCGTGGCTGCAAAATTTTGTTTTGTACAATGAATGCTATTGACACCCAGAGAAGTTAGAAAATAATGCTACATACTGCATGTTCATGAAACATTTGGCTCTATAACAGCAATAAAAAATTATAACAAATTTTAAAATGTTACAAAAGAATGCTTTGAAAAGTTTAATGGAGAATTCAAAGGAAACAAATAGAAGACGATCTATAGAATTCCAAAAGGATGAATGGAGTTGCAATTATGTAAATTTTTACAATTCTTAAAGATGCTTTATAAATACAAAGGCAAAAATAATTACCTACAGGAATTTTTATATGGATTAGAATTACAACGTTCATAGTAATTTTTTTTTTTTAATTTCAGGGAAAGTAGTTACAAAAGAACCCTAAAGCATGTTAAGTTTCTGCTTGTGAATGAATATTGTACTACAGTTTATTTTAATTGTCATAATATTAACCCAATAACCCAATCCAGAGAGTGCAATTATAACTGTATACTTAAATATTAAACTAGTTTGTAGCTCTTTATGTTTATCATTTTCTATTTTTGTAATCTGATCAATTTATATAGCCACAGGCATCAGCTTAATCGATAAAGTATGTTTAGGCAAAATCTGTAGCAGAATATGAACATCACATTTTGGAAAACAAAGGATATAATACCCTTTGGCAATTGTTGCAATAAAAATTTATAAAGGTAAAATTTGAAGACAAGGGGTACCTGGGTGGCTCAGTCAGTTAAGCCTCAACTCTTGACTTTTGTTCAAGGTCATGATCTCACGGTGTTATCAAGCCCCACCTGGAGTGTCATATTGGGTGTGGAGACTGCTTAATGATTACCTTTAAATTAAATCTCCCCCTTTCTCCCACCCCCACCCCTGCTTGTGCTCTCTTAAAAAAACAAAACAAAACAAAAAAACCCTGGGCACCTGGGAGGCTCAGTACGGAGCCTGCTTCCTCCTCTCTCTCTGCCTGCCTCTCTGCCTACTTGTGATCTCTCTCTCTCTCTCTCTCTGTCAAATAAATAAATAAATAAAACCTTAAAAAAAACAACAACTGAAGATAAACTGTTTTGGTATTGTTTCTTGCATGTGAAAAAGGTGTATATGAGTACAATACACAAACAAAATGACACTGTGTTTGATATTAAACAGGGTGATTTCTTTTGAATTGCATAAAAATCAAAAGAAAGACTTCCTATATAATAGGTAATTATATACTTAAGAGTGAAATATGCCATGAGATTAAAACTCTGAGTATTGTTCAATACTGTACCATATAATCTCCACTTCTATGGATCTTTCATAAATAATCAAGAGAGAGAGGTAACATAAAATAGTAAACAAGATAACTTCAGTAGTGGGAAGGGATACTGTAAAAAGAAAATGTTGCAATAAGGTAGAGGATGAATGGAGAGAGGAAACAGAGATGGCCTATGTGAAAGTTACCATTTAAGCCAAGACAGAAAGCAGTCAAAGGCAAAGACATGAAATGCACTGAATGGCATCCCAGATGCAGGGAGCGGAGATATAAAAGTATTCAGAGAAAGAAGCTGGGTGAGAGAGAGAGAGAGAGAGAGAGAGAGAGAGAGAGAGAGACATCAGTGTGGCCAGAAGACAGCATGAGGTAAGAACATGAGGTAAGAAACATGCAGAGATCAAACAGCAGTGAAAACAATGACAGTTCTCACTGGCACTAAACATTTAGTATGTGCCAATGAGGCACGGTTTTAGTTTCACATGTGGATTCCACCGGGCCATATCGCCAAGGTAACACATTTAGTTTTTATTCAAATTGAAATGGAAAAAAAAAAAGAGATTTTTGAGACCCCTTACAGTTCTCTCAGATAAAATCTGCTACAAGCAGAGGAAACAGAAATACGGGTCAAGGGAGTTAGTTTTTTTAAAAGATGATTTAAGCCATGTCTGTATGAAGATGGGCAAATAAATCCAGTGAAGGAAAGTCATGGCTCAGTTTCTTCATCGTTAAAGGGGGAATATCACGGTTATAAAACTTGAGCAAAATTTGTTTGTGTTTAGTTCCTGACTGTAATTACAGTGAATACTCAGATAGTACCTACTAAGATGGTGATGGAGAAGGGGGGAAAAAAAAAAAAGGAAATTACCATCACCAATCCTTAAGTAAAGGTATTTAAGGCTTACGCCTCTCTTTACTAAAACTAAATAGTTAGGTGTAATTGCCTTAAATTGCGTAAAGTGGCTACAAAGACAGAAGAATCCACTGTGTTAGGGTTCCAGAGACAGCAAGTACTGACCATCAACCTAAAGGAAAGACAATTAAAAGGACAAACTGTCAAAATTAGTCAAATGATCTCTCTTTCAGGGTTATTTTTCTGAAGGCATTTGCTTTGTACATATCAATATCTTACTTTCTGTTATAACCTACGGCATCAAAGCATAGCCATCTATTTTATAGGCATAATATAATGCATTTTTTTTAGGTAGAACAAAAATATCTCCATTGAGTGTGTTTCTTAGGTCTCAGAAATCAAAACCTAAACAGAATGCACTTCTGACTACTTCAATACCATAAAAAGGCACAAAATTTTTTTAAAAAGGCAATCATTAATACATAGTGATATGTAAAGACTAAACTGCAAGACGTTTGGTGTTGCTTTAATCTTTTAAGATTAAACTGCAAGACATTTGGTGTTGCTTTGATCTTTTAAGATTCCGGACAAAAATGTAATCACATATGGTGAAATGCTTGTCCCTACTAAAAGACATTCTGCCTTGAAGAATCACAAAAAGACAAAGACTAAACTGCAAGACGTTTGGTGTTGCTTTAATCTTTTAAGATTCCAGACAAAAATATAATCACATATGGTGAAATGCTTGTCCCTACTAAAAGACATTCTGCCTTGAAGAATCACAAAAAGACAAAAATTTCTGATTATGTAAAGAAATTAAAGAATAACAAGTACAACTTTTTTTTAATAGTCATGCTTTGCTCAAATCTAATTTGTGATTTGGCAATACAGGACATTAGACAAATTAGTAGAGGTATGAGCCACTGAAAATTCAGCCTTCAGTATTAGAAAATTTCAATAGGACACACTCATCAAAACTTGTTAAAGACTTGTAGTCAGTGCACAAACGTATAGTAGGAGTTTGGGAAGCAACAATTAGAAATACAAAGTGAGACAGTACTTCTAATAGCTTTAAGATTAGGTTTGATGAAACCATAAAAGTAACCTACCACCTATCTTTTTTGTCACTGCTACTTCACTAATACGGTCTGTTTTTTGTTTTGTTGTTGTTGTTTTTTCTTGTCTTCTACTGTAGTTAGGTTCCCCCAAGGAAGAGTGCTGGTGCCAGATTTGAAGACACTGGTAAAGCTGAGGCCATTTTCCTATGGCCATTCAAGAAAATGAGATCATGGAGGAGTTGGTGAGGAGTGGTCATGCTCTGTGTTCTAATTATGAGTAATGGACTCTCAGTGTCAGGAGGCAGCTCATCCAGGGATGGGATTAATGACAGTTGCAACATCAGTGCTGGTATCCTGGCCCCCTGACTACAGAGTATACTTAGATGTATCTCTTCTCTGGCCCTTCCAAAAATTTTGTAAGCAACCAAATACCCCATGTTAACTTCCATTCCACTTAAAATATCTAGAGTTGTTTCACTGTTGTTTCAATTACTGCAATAAAATTTGATAGAACAGTTGTCTCTCTTTTTTTAAATCAATTATCTTGTTTTACCCTGCATTAGCATATTCAGCAGAATTTGTTAAACACTAAGAATGTAGAAAAAAACTCTAAGTGATTTGTATTATCCTTAATACACATGATGATCCTCTTTGGTAGTTATTACTGCCATTATTTTACTATTATGAAAACTGAGATAAAGAATGGTTAAGTAGTTACTCCCAAAATTATACAGCTAAGGAAACATGAATAATTATTTTCCTAGGATTACTGCAAGAGTTGTAACAGTGTACTTATCATTCTCAGATCAGAGAAGGTACACATATCGGTTCCTTCCTCCTCTCCCAACAGCTCAAGAGCACGTATTAGCAATCTAGGTCATATTTAACAGTATAGTCCAACATATTGTTGGCAAAAAGAAGAAGTCCATTGTTAACCATGTCTGTTTTTACTAAACTTACATTGGTGTGTTTATCTTCTTTTCACAATTATCTCAATGTTTTGTTAGCTAAACAAAGTAATGTTCCAAACTTATAAATGTTATGATTCCAAAACAGATGTATTGCCAAAATAAAGAGATGGCAGAGGGGATATAATGAGAGGCAATTTTAATTTTTTATCAAACCCAAGTAGTTACTAAAAAGCAAGAAATATCAAACATACTAATTTCATTGTAGATGAATTAGGATAGCCTATTCGTAGAGTTAGACGCATTACAAAGGAACACCAAAGAGCTTTAGCTTTATAATGAATAATCACAGACACTAAAATAGAAAAAATACACTTACTTAACTCTAACTTCCAATGAAAATTTATACATTAGTTTTTAAAGATTTTTTTATTTATTTGACAGAGAGAAACACAGCCAGAGAGGGAACACAAGCAGGGGGAGTGAGAGAGGGAGATGCAGGCTTCCCGCTGAGCAGGGAGCCCGATGTGGGACTCGATCCCAGGTCTCCGGGATCATGACCTGAGCCGAAGGCAGTCGTCCAACTGACTGAGCCACCCAGGTGTCCCAATATACATTATATTTTAAAAGAAATATTGTTTTACCTACAGGAAGGCAAAATAAGGAACTTGCATATCTTATCAATAGGAATAGTTTTGTTTTCCCTCAATTTATAAACTACAGGTTTCCTTTGTCTTGTTCTCTCTAAAAAATAAATATTGTTTTGAAAATTAGCTTTACTCTTCTGTGTCCCTATATGCCTAATAAGTATGATTCAAGGTTTCTTTAATTGTAGGCTATTTTAGAGGATTCTTTGGTGGAAAACAGCTAAGATATGGCTTTGGAATCAGATAAACTTGGGTTATATTCCTGTCTTCAATACCGACTAGTATAATGACACCATGAAAGTTATTTAAACTATGATTCTCAGATTCTTCTCTCTCAGTGGATATAATAACCTCTGCCTCTAGCTATGCTGTGAATTAAATGACCCCCCAACACACACCATTACTATTTAATTTATAAAGCTTAACAGTATTAAAGAGATTCCAACTTTTGTAGTACTCTACAATTTTTTTTTCTTTTGCTATTTTCTCCTCTGATTCTTTAGAGCAGAGTTTATTCAAGTTTATAAAGGAAAAAGGTACTTTCACATTCTAGGCTTCCACAGAAGGAAGATAATAGAATAGTTATGGGAAAGTTCAGTGATTTTTTTTATTTTCCTTAACATGCTAATAATGCCATAAGGGTGCTAATATTTGGTTAGGTGAAATCATGCTGGCTTCTGTTCAGACACTAAAATAAAACTTTTTGATTATGTACTGGAACATCTGCTTTGGTGAGGTTTTTGTTTTTAATGGCAAATCAAATTGAGGTACCAAATAAAGACTAGAGACTAACTGTACACAATCTAATCTACAACAATAAATTTTAGTTTCTCCCAATCATATTGCTAAGCATGCACTTTCCCTTGCCAGTTTATAGCACGTGCTTATTGCATGGCAGTGATACCCCACTTTCAATTACCAATAATCATGTCTTGGATAAACCTCATTGGCTACGATACTGCCACTGCACAAAGCTGATGCCCCACTTTCAATGAATATTTGATAACTTGCTTCTAATACTTTTTTGTGGCCCACCTAAATACAATATACAACTTTGGATTTCTTTCACATGACAAAATATAAAGGCATTTAAATATATTTCATAATTTTCTCTTTCCCTTCTTATATTGTAAATTGCTCCTTATGTTTGTTAATGTTATAGTTTAAGTCTTGATTCTGCAATGCTATGGTACCAAAGATTCTGATTAGCAGATGGCTAAAGCATCAGAAACCTAGGCCCCCAGAAATGTCAATCATGGGTAAAGTTAACAAATGTATTTATTTTGCAAGTCCCCATAAGTAAAGCAGAGAGACAGAGCAAGAAAGGAAGGGAGTAGGAATAAAAGAAAAAAAAAGGAAAAAACAAAGAATGAGGCGCAACAAATAAATATGAACGGTCACCCCTCCCCCCGTCATCTGTTCTCCAGAGGAGGAAGAACACAGCCTCCGGTTATATATTCATGAGTTAGCTGATTGATAAATATGGGGACATGGGCAGATACCATCAGTTCCATTCATGCCTTTCTCATCATTTTAAATCTACCTGCCAGGAGACAGGCGCCATCTTCCTTCGTACTTGGCCCGAGTGGAGAGGCCTAACATAGGACTTCCTTGCTCTGGCCTAAAATGAACATTTCAAAACAATAAAGCTTTCTTTCATAGCTGGTTCTTAACTAGTATATTATTTATATGTGTGAATGAATGACCGAAGCATTGAAGGACATTTATCACTCAGAGCTCAGACGCTAAATAACAATAACATCCCTGAGGAACTGGGATAACCTCAAATGTCCCCTCCCCACACTTCAAAAGGCTCTTTAATTGGAAGCTTCATTACAATACTTTGATTCTTTAAAAGATGAAAATTATGATATTGACCATATAGACACTAATGCCATATTTGGTAAGGAAATATTCCTTAGGGGTAGCAGAAGTTATCAGCTTTTTAATCCATAAGAAAACATGTACCCAACTCAAATTTATTGATAGATAGATAGAATTGCTAGTAATTCTATCTCCAGCAATCTATGTCCTGTGCCCCTCTGTCAGATGACTATAAACCTGAACAGGAAAAGTTCAACAATACATTTCTAGAGCAGGGCTATTTTCTATATGATTAATATATTTCCATCAAAAATATACCTGACAATATAAAAAGTATCAATTGAGATGCAGAAAAACTATTTTCCAGTCCTTTCTTCTAAAGTAATTGATCATCAATAAGTCACCTAATTTCTAGAAACCTCATTTTATTCATCTACACATTGAATTTACTAGACTGATTTTCTGTATCATTTAGCAGACCTAAAAGACAACACATTTTAAAAGTTATATATAGCTACACATTGGATACACTTCAAATAAGTGAATACAGAATCTCCCTATACAGTAAAGTATTCCAGCATAAAAGAATTCAAGAATATACTGATGCTGTAAAGACCAAATGTTTTCTTTAACACAGCCTAAGTGATGAATCCTATGTAGTATTTTAAGAGAATATATTAGCTAGGCCTTTAACATACATTGCACTTTTCGAAATCCAGGTAATATAAATCAAGTTGGTGAGCTCTATAAAGAAAAGAAAAACAAAGTGATGGAATTTTTCTCTGACCTGAATGAAGCTGGTGAATGCTTTGAATTCATGTCTTTACTACTGTCTACAGTGCACCCTACCCTGTGACAGTGACCTAGAAGCTGTATTAAGAAATGATCTTTAAGAGGAAAATGTAATGAATCAAGAATGCATTTTGTTTAGTCAATCTAAATAAAGGGGCTGTTGATTATAATATCCAAGCAAGCAACTAGGAATATCACTACTGATTATCAACAAGTGGAACCTCTATAATGATCTTAGGGGGAAAAAAATCACTGAATCACATAAACATGGTAAATATTTAATATCCACAACTCTTTTTTTCCAAAATAGGCTTATCACTGTACTTTCAATAGAAATTAAGACATATGTCGCTGACTTAAGAGTTGATAAAGAGATAGACTCCACTAGCAGAATTAATATTCAAATGGCTGCATTGTCTCTAAGGCACTTGAATATCAAAAAGGAAGAGGAGATTTTATTGATCTGGGAAATGGCAGCAGATTATGTTTATTGTATATAATAAAGACTATTGATTTTGTTAAGCAGAAAAACGGCACTTTAAAGAGCCCATTCCATATCAACTGCAACTGAACAGTACTTTCCACCAGTCTGGAAGTTTTCAGAATCATTTTTAATGGAGCAAAAGTGTAATTTGTTAGGAACATCCTTTAATACCAACAGAACGGAGGTTCATTGCTATAATGAAGGTTTTCCTCTAATACCTAAATTGAAGTTGCAATCTATTCAACTAACTTAAAATTATAGGCGTCATTCTCCCTGTAATAAAAGGACCTCACACTAAAGAATAATTTCTTCAGCTTATACCACCCTAAAGAGTTTGAGAGGGAAGAGGTTTCTTCCTAAGAAAATATGGATACATTCAAAAGTTGATGATGATACTTGAACAGAAAGCCAACACACATCACTTCAGTAAGTAGGAATTATTTCAGGGAGTAGTAAAATCTACAGTGCTATAGGCCTAGAAGTTACTACAATGTACCCAATGTACCATTGAATCACTGCTTATTACTGTTTTATAATATGCCAATGGAACTGACAAAGCTTGCCACCATTTTTATACAGTAACTTCGAAGTAAGACTAATAATTTCTGTATAGTTCTATAAACTAGTTCTACTCAACAAGGTACTTATTTGCTTGTGTGTTTTGTAATTCACAGATTTATTATGAAATAAACTGTTGCAGACAGGCTAGAATCCAAGTTTCACTTAATTCACCATATATCTAAGACTGATCTCAAATCTCCTACGAGACACAGCTAGACTACATTCTTTAGACTCACTGGTGGCGAAGGACGACCATGTGCCTACAGAAGTATGTACACCAACTTCAGGCCTGGGCTACCAAAGGTTTCCCCATGTTCTTACCCATGGTTTGTTCCCTTTCCAGGTGGCTGAAAGTAAAGATGGTCCAAGTAAAAAATAAAGACAAATGTTAGAAATGGCCTATCTTCCTGAGTCCCTGATTGATAGTATGAAGGCAAACTATCCTGTCTTGTTATCTTTTTTTGCTCACTCAGAACTATTAGATCAGCAAGAAATAAACTATGTTTGAGCTATTATTTATATTTGACCCATTATATGTAAGAACTGCTATTATTATTTTGACTGATACAGAAGTCTTCACCTTAAATAGAATATTGCCATAAAAACAATCAAGTTATGGAAGATGAATTACGTTGTGCTTTGAAAGGCAGGCAGCAGACAGCAAGAACAGAGTAGACTGGAAAGCTTGAGGGCTTTGCTATACTTTTGCATAACATCTGGTATAACCGTTGTTACCAACAATTTGAAGGAAGGACTTACCAAGCCTGTGGCTCTAGAGGGAAATGTTCAAAAGAGCCAAAATGGCATTATGTATCCTTTTTACTTGCTTTTAGCAACATACTGCAAGAAAGGAAATGATATTAAAAAAAGAACTGGCCAGGTTGCAAACAAAAATGAAAGGGAAGTGAGAATATTCACAAAACTGGAAACTCCCAGCGTTAGAAGAGATAGCACTTTCTGGATTCTAAACAGTAGGACAGAAGCCTAAAAAAAAGTTTGAGAACAACAAATTCCATAAAGACCTCTCAGCTTTTAAAAAGTAAAAAAACATCTAGCCCTTGAGGAAAGATCAGGTGTTTAGTGGAAAGCTGGTACCTTCCTATTAAAATCTGTTACCCGCGGGCGCCTGGGTGGCTCAGTGGGTTAAAGCCTCTGCCTTCGGCTCGGGTCATGATCTCAGGGTCCTGGGATCAAGGCCGGCATCGGGCTCTCTGCTCGGCAGGGAGCCTGCTTCCTCCTCTCTCTCTGCCTGCCTCTCTGCCTCCTTGAGATCTCTCTGTCAAATAAATAAAACAAAATCTTAAAAAAAAAAAAAAACTGTTACCCATGTTTCACCAGGATGAGGAGGGGACAGGGAGAGAGGGAGGGAGAGACAGAGAGAGAGAGAGAAGCAAAGAAAACATATTTAAGAACTAAGCCAAGTGAAAAGCTTTGGGTCTATTTACAGGTCCTAGAATTGCCTTGAAGCAAATTGGTCAAAAGTGTTCCAGCTACTAGGGGGAAGTATATTTCCTCAACTCTGTGGTGAGAAAGCCTGTGTGAGCAAATCAAATTGAAATTTGCAAATTCTCATAACAAGAAAGCAAACCATATGAGCTGGGAGACCCTCAAGGAAAACATACTTCCAGCGCCTACTTCAGATGTGGCCATAGTGGTAATGGATGAGACAGGACCTCCCAGTAAGTAGAACTAGGGGGCAAATGAGAAAAACTGGAAAGAAAGTTTACGCTGGAGCAGAATCTGGGTAGAATAAAGAAATTCTCTCTCTGGAAAAGAAAAGAGGGTTTTTACAATGCCTACCCC
The DNA here is from genome assembly GCA_004023965.1 of Spilogale gracilis. Classification (NCBI taxonomy): domain Eukaryota; kingdom Metazoa; phylum Chordata; class Mammalia; order Carnivora; family Mephitidae; genus Spilogale; species Spilogale gracilis. The sequence goes on from PITA01006587.1 coordinate 50,040, forward strand.
GAGAGGTTGTATTATGACTATGGACCAGCATGGTTTTAGGTCTCTTATTCTTGTTTCAAAATGGAACACATATAGTTTACTGTGTATGCACTTTTCCATATCTGTTCAGTTGTATATTAGAAGGAAAACAGAGGTAGGTAACTGGTCTAGTTTATGAATCCTCAAACCATGAGGAATTACAGAGATCCTGGGTTTTGAGCTGTACACAATTACTGGTTAAATTACTTTGTATTGATTTCCTTAGAGACAAGATGACTGATTTTTCTGTGTGGGAAATTGGGCATATATTTTAGTAACTATGGAAAGTGGCTGGTGACAGACAATGCTTATTGTCACAAAATCTGCATTTTCCTCTTCAACACCTAGCTAGACAGATTCCAGCCACACTTGCAGTCAGGTATGGACCTGTGGCTGACCTCTGCCTTCAACAGAATGAACTGAAGTTGCATGTACCACTTCAGGGCCTGGCCCATAACACTGCCCTAAAATACTCTCTTTTCCCATCTGGTAATTTGAAAATTGGTAGATAACCACATTATGTTTTAGAAGTTGGAGCTAACAGAGCATCTCTTGTCTGGGTTTCTTCATAATTTTGTGGAAAGGAGTCTCTCCTATGACCTCTGCATCTGCCCAGGATTTTACATAAGCCTGATAAACTTCTAATGTTTTTAAACATATATAGACCAGAATTTCTAAGCACTTAACATTAATCTAATGCTCATGTTTCTTGTTTTGCCTTCTGCTGAAAAATAGTAGAAAATAGAAGGCTAAAATAACATTTTTTGATGAAGGATAATAGGACTCCAGGTATAAAACTTCTCATGATTCAAATTTTATTTCAATTAAAACACTGATAGAAAATAAAACTGATATAAGTACTTAAATAAAGAAACGCTGACTATGTTTTTATATTTAGATGTATCAGTAATTCACAATTTGTGTGAAATTCTGAAATTTATACAAAATAGGACATATTAAAGATTCACATTTTGGTATCCTTTAGATGCTAATTCCTATTTTCCTCTATAATACACGGAGTAGTTTTTTCTTCCCCAAATTCAGTTTTTTATATTACTTTGTTATTCCTAACTTAAGCTGAAGAATTATCTTTGCAATTTTATGAAAACTTCACCTAAAAATTTTATTGCGGTCATAGAAAATTACAAATATTATTATTAAAACTCATTTCTTCTATTAGCCCAGTTTAAGTAGATGAGTTCCATGATTATGCCTGAACTTCCATGGCAATTTGTAATTTTATATTACTTTATACTTTCTGCCATATATTATAGTTTCTTTTCTAGATCTCCTATTACAATAAGCTCTTTGAATGTTTTCACTCAGTTCCACTTTTGTCCTGTACCTACAACATATTAAAATTGGAAATTGTGTTTTGCTCAATAATATATGCTAATGCACCTCCTTTATGAGGTTTCAGGTCCTGGACTATATCAAGGTATGATTGCAGCCAAATTTAAAGAATATCACAGCAGTACAAATCACAAAGGATAACTTCTGTGTAATGACGGCCACACCACCACTAGCACCATGGCGTCCCTACTCCTGAGTGTCTATCTAATGTCGTTTGCATTTCTGATACTTTTCATGGTTCCCATTCCCCACGAATGGTAGCCGTTGGTTCCCTGTGAATCCGTCCAGCCTGAATTTCCATTTGACCAAATGTAATATGTAGAAGGAAAGTACACTTCCATTTACTGCATGTATATAAATGATCAACAACACTTTTTAAAATTTTTCCTACTTTTAACAAATCTGACAGTTTTACATGTAATAAGTCCAATTCTCAGGGAGTTATATAGCTCAAAAAGGAAAAAAACAAAAAGCCAGGAGCTTTTCCAGGAAAGCAGCTCTGAAACTAAACCAAAGAAATAGAAGTATCCCTTGTTCTTTCTTAGAAGATGCATGCAGAGTCAGAATGAAATGTACAAAATATTAGCAAAACTTATTTGAGAAAAAAGGATTTTGTATGAAAATCAGTCTCTGAAGATCTAACAGTATGTAAGGGATATCAGAAGCATAATTCATATCCATAATCTATATCTTTTAATCTTAAATATTATAGATGTACTTTAGGAGTTAGATACATAGACCGATGTTCCATATGTGTATCACTAGAAACTGAAAGTACATATTATCTTAAGACAAATATATTTGTTCTTTTATACCTCTACATTTGACACTGAGTAATATACAGAATTGCTGAAGCACTATAATGCACACCTGAAATATAACCATCTATGTTAAATTATGCTGGAATTAAAATTTTTTTTAAAAACTGAAAAGAGATGAAATTTTAAAAAAAGAATAGCTCTTGAGTTCCCCCCCCAAAAAAACACCCTATACTAAAATCAAAAGACAACTATTAATAAATTTCTTTTTTTAAAGAAACTGGTGAGGGAAGTAGGTCCAGGAAGAGAGGCAGAAAAGGAAACAAGGGGTTATCAAGAGACATTCATCACTCTGGCATCAGTGTTAGTAGATGAAAGCAGTGGATCCCTCTCCAGGTTGTAGGAAAAAGAACATATTGTGCAATTATGTCCTGTGCTGAATATATTGTTGGCATTCAACCAATTAATAATAACAAGAATGAAAACAACTCTGTCTGCGATAAGAATAAGGCTTCCAATATTAGTCACAGTCTGCTTAGCTTTAGGTTGGCTTAGATAAATGTAGTAAAGACAAGGAAAACATCCCACTCCACACTTTTTGGCTAATTTAATATCTTTGCTAAGTGCTTAGGTAGTACGGTGACAGACATAAAGAAAAATGCATGGATTGATTGCACTGATAGATAAATAGAGTCCATTTTAGCACAAAGAAAAACCTTTATAATTAGATGTGAATACCTGGTTTCTTGCCATCCATCACATATGCAAGTTTAGGAAAGTATTTTTGTAATGAATCAGAAATGAGTAATATTTCATAATACTCATGATGCATTATACACATCCTGCCATAAATGGCTCAGTGTGTACTGACAATTATAAGATTCAAAAATGGTCCAACTTATTTTAAAGACCTTCCCACATACCTCTCTGCCAAAATTTTTTTGAGCATGTTAGCATTTTTGAAACATACGAGTCATTCAAATTTCACAAATATTTTGTGTCATTTTCCTAAAGCAACTACTGAAGTCCTACCTAAGTTCTTGGCAAACAGAAATCCAATGGTATTTCGACACTCCATAAATCGAGGAGATACAAGCTCCGTAAAAATGTTCTAGGCCCCTAATTTAACCAATACCACTAAGAAAATAAGCAAAGTGAGCATTTTAAATAAAATTTAATTTAGTGAAGAAACAATATGCATTCTAGTTTATATATAAGTCCTAACACTGAAGGTGGGAGGTGAAAAAATCAAAGTAAGGCCATGTTGTGGCCTCTAATTCTACAAGGAAGATAAAACAAACACACACACAAAAAAAAAAAAAAGAAAGAAAGAGAAGGGAGAGGAGAGAGAGAATGGAGAGGGAGACTAAGAATGCACCAATATGTTTGAGTAATGCTACCTAAATCTGTTCATCATGAGAAACATTGATCAGATACAGCAAGCATACTGGAGAGCAGAATAATGACTGGAATAAATAAGGAACAAGCCTGTAGTCTAAAGCAAGCTTGATATTTTATTGTTATTCTGGGATGAATAACAAAATTGTAAACTAAAAATAATCTGAATTTATACAAAGGCAGCGGACAGGAGTGGCCACCTTCTCCAGGTCAGAGGTGCCTCTCATGTTCCCTGACAAAATAAGGGAAAGCAGAGAGTAATTTTACCAAAAAGGTCTGTGTGGGGTTTTTTGTTGTTTTTTATTTTTGTTTTGTAATTTGTTCTTAATTCTTAAATCCAATGTTCCAAGTAAATGAAGCTAAGATGGTAAGGACTATAATGACAGGAAGAAACTAATACAGCAGATTATTTCTAAGAAAATTTACTTAAAATGAAGAAGACAGTTTATTTGCTATCCTTTCCCTTAAGCTTCTAGCTATGATCAGCACAATGAGGCAGGATTCTTGAAGTGCTGCTGTTAATTTCTTATAAGAAATACAAAAGGGCTGGAGCGCCTGGGTGGCTCAGTTGGTTAAGCAACTGCCTTTGGCTCAGGTCATGATCCCAGAAACCTGGGATCGAGCCCCACATCGGGCTCCCTGCTCGGTGGGAAGCCTGTTTCTCCCTCTCTCACTCCCCCTGCTTGTGTTCCCTCTCTGGCTGTGTTTCTGTCAAATAAATAAAATCTTTAAAAAAAAAAAGAAATACAAAAGGTAATTTGCTTATTTTTATCCAATTTCACAAGGATTTGGGGGAAGCATTTAAAAGGTTAGTTTTAAGAGATTTTTACTTATAAATTTCTTGATTTTTAAAAAATAACTACTAACATGACAATAAAAACAATTAATGAAGCCAGTGTATAAAGTTATTAATGGATCTGAATTGCTTCACAGCCTTAACTCCCTGCCTCAGGTAAACCTTTGACAATAAAAATGTACAAAATACATTTGGACAATTAGAAAATAATGAAAACCATTCAAAAATGACATTTGACAAAGGCAGATAAGGGGATATTGTACTTGAAAAAATGAGCACTTATAGATCAGCTGTCCCTGATGTGATATATCATAGATTATTAAGAAAATTGTACACTAGTATATTGAATCACTTGCAATTAGTTTGGAGGTACAAGGAAATGGACTATATCTAATTAGTTATGACAATGAAATATGTTGATTCAATGGAATATGTTTCAAAATTATAAATGAGAAAAATATAAAAGAAAACAAGTCTACATTTACATGACACATATAAACCTAACAAAGAAGCAATTATACAAAGACTACTATCGAAAGAAAAATATATGGTAAACAATGAAGACAAAAAAATCATAACACAGAATGAGCCATGAAGAAGATATGAAAGGAATGTGTCATGGAGTCATAACAGGATGGTACCAATGAGTAGGTAGCCTGCAGTCTTGATTCTTAACATAACAGAGCTCAACTCCCAAATTCTTATTTACTAGCTGTAGGACACTGGGCAAACTGCTTAACTTTTTTTTTTTTTTTTTTAATAAAGAGTGCATTTATTTGAGAGAGAGAACGAGAGAGCACACAAGCAGGGGAGCAGCAGGCGGGGGGGGGGAGGCAGAAGCAGACCCCCAGGTGAGCAGGGAGCCTGACCCAGGACCCTGGAATCATGACCTGAGCCAAAGGCAGACTCTTAACTGACTGAGCTTTTTTGATCTTCACTTTCCTCCCCTGTTAAAGACAAGTATCTGCAACAAGACCTGATAATAATGATGTATAAAAGGCCTAGCTCACAAGGAGAACCTGATGTATGGAATCGACTCAAGCTTGGACTCCTAATTTCCTTCATTCATTCTTAGGATTATCTGTCCTTGGTTACTGTGATTTCTTTGCTAAATTCCTCAAAATCAGTATATCCAATTAAATAAGGCAGGCACATTAAAAAGGCATATAAAAGATAATCAGCAACAGTCAATGATAACTATAACCATTTTATTTAAAACTCTAAAACTTAAAAAAGGCTAGAAAGGGACTTCTCATAAAATGTAATTTAAAATGATCTCTTCAAAATATAGATCTTTAAAAAATTTGCTTATTTATGTCCATGCCTAAAAGGTTCTTTCTTACAAAGAAAATAAGATTTTTAATTTTTTTGATACTTAAAAAAATCCAAATCAATAGCAAACATAACTCTATGCACTAAAATTGGCATTTATCAAATGATTACTTTCTTTCTTTGTAATATGTCCCCTCTAATTTTAAAATATTTAGATTTTCAGTTTTAGGAATAATATAAAAATTGATAAAGGGATGGGAAAAGCAAGAATGCATTATATCTACCTTGTTTTGTTTATAATAACATATTGCATTAATCAAGGCTTTGTCCAGATAAATTGAAACTGGTTCAATTCCTTCTTGTCAAGGAGAAGAATATAAATGTTGCACAATTGTATAATTGATTTTCTGATTCAAAAGGGGCTCTTTAGTAGAGATAATTTATCAAGGATGACAAAAATGGTAAATGAGTATTTCCTTGAAATTTGGAGAATTTTCTCATTGAAATGTTGAATTTACAAATGTTCAATGTCGTCATGATCTAAAGATATTTCTCACAAAATATGTTGCTTAAAAGCTTTCTTCATATTTACAGTTCTTTTTGAATATTTTATTTATTTATTTGATAGAGAGAGAGATCATAAATAGGCAGAGAAGCAGGCAGAGAGAGAGTGGGGAAGCAGGTTCCCCACTGAGCAGAGAGCCCAATGCGGGCCTCAATCCCAGGGCCCTGAGATCATGACCTGAGCCAAGGCAGAGGCTTTAACCCAGTGAGCCACCCAGGGGCCCATCATATTTACAGTTTTTAATCTAAATCGACTCTTCGACTTTATTTCAATGTTGGGGTTTCTTTCACTTAAAAAAAAAAAAACTATGAAGGAAAGCTATCGCTATCGGTATATTAAATGGAAACAACATTATTAATAATTAGTTGAGTTTTATTATTAATTTTCTAAACCCCAAACACACTGTCAATTTAGGTTACAGTTTAGACATTATTTACAAAACAATATTTGATCTCAAGAAATTTAAATAATACTGTCAGATTTTATATATGGGTCACATGCCTTATGGTAATATATTAATCAAAAGCTTTCATACATATAAATTTTTTTCTGGTTTATCATTCCCATTTTGTTCAGAGCTACATATATTTTCACTGTGTCTATAATAATAATATTGGGAAAATAATAACCTTCAGGGCATCAGATGAAGTCTCTGGTGATGTCACATTCACTCTGACATTTATACCGACTTCATTTATGACAGACTGAAGGTGATGAACAGGTCCAGGCAAGAGGTCACCTTGTGTCAAAACTGGTACACAATCTGTCAAATGCAGTGACTGTGAGTCTGCTAATGAGGAATTAACTAGACAGAATGTTGCTATTTGACTGTTTTCATGCACTCCAAACCTGTTAAACAATGCTAATCAGGTGTTTATTAAGTGAAACCATTATGCCAAACTTGCTGCAAACCCCACCATATGTCAGAGAGGTTGTAACATATTAGTCATCCATTTTAAAGCTAGATTAATAAGAGTCATTTACTAAACTTTTCTTTTCTCAGCCTCTGGCTACAATTGGAATCAAGGTTATACTTTTATTTCAATGTTTCTTTAAATGGACACACTTACTCCAGAGAACTATTTTAAGTTAGTGCCTCTCGAGGAAAAGCTCTTTTCATTCATTTTTATACTGAAAATCAACTATTTTAATAAGGTGAGTAAAGAACACTTCAATTTAAACAAAATTGGTCAAATCAATAATGCTTTTGATAATGGGATGACTGATAAACATATAAAACTGCACATTTTAGGCTAGAAGTGGGCGCATTTGTTTTTAGGGGGCTTCACTTTGGAATAAGAAGCTGGTTGCATGTAACTCTGGATAGAATTATACTTCAATATATCTAGGACTTCTTCTAATATTTCATGTGTTAATCGTTCCTTTATATAAAAGCATATTAGTTATGAGCTCCCTGTAAATTGATACCTAATAGATAAAACATTAAATAACCTAATGCGATAGTATATAACTCTTTTCTAAGATCAGTGTCAGAATTTACTTAACCCACATAAATCTTCCGTCTCTTATAATAGCTATCGACGTACTGTTTGTATTTTAATATCTATTTCATTTTAAAAGAAAATAGCCTTTAAGTCGTCAGATCTAAATGTATATACAGAAACATCAATCTACTGGCCATATGATTTGAACAAGTCATATACTCTACCAATTATAAAATTTGAATCAAAAAATTTTCCCAGTATGAGTTTTCAAATGATCAAGTTGAATTGATACATAATGCACATTTTAATTGAAAAATATTTTAAAATTATGGGGCGCCTGGGTGGCTCAGTTGGTTAAGCAACTGCCTTCGGCTCAGGTCATGATCTCCGAGACCCAGGATCGAGCCCCACGTCAGGCTCCCTGCTCGGCAGGAAGCCTGCTTCTCCCTCTCTGGCTCCCCCTGCTTGTGTTCCCTCTCTCGCTGTGTTTCTCTCTGTCAAATAAATAAATAAAATCTTTAAAAAAAATTAAATTGAATTTAAAATCAAAGTTCACACTATCTAATAATTTAAATATATGTGAAAATATTTTATAATCTCTTATAGATCAACAGTATCATTTTTACATCATTATCATACTTCTACCTTCTGTCACTATCCTCATTACCCCAAACATTCCATGTTTAGATATTTCTATCCAACTAGATCAAGTTGCTAAAAGTGAAAACTACGCCATCTTTAAGAAAGCTACCTGTATTATGTACAGAAGGCAATAACATTTTATTGGTTTTCTACACATATGGGAGATCATGTCCAGTTTGCCAGCCTCAGCTGGCAATTTTCCTGAAGAAAATTCACAATTTCTTAGAAATTTACAAAGACATTTGCAGTTTCGAAATGGAAATTAGAGTTCCTTTCTGTGGATTCCCGTATCACTGTCCTCCTTTTGTCAGAACACTTTCAGTATCTCACTAAATATAAGTTAGTTCCAAGAGGATAGGGACGATGAGATATAGATAGACGTACAGATCTATCTATACCTCATAGTCTCATACATACACACACTTACACATATGTGTATACATATGTGTTCACATACACCTAGAATAAGAGCTGGCACATAGTATGAGTTCAACATAAAAAATTCTTTACCTTGTCGAAACAGTAGATGAATGCCCAATTTTTATAGCTGTTAGAAAAATTCAATAAACAGTATACAAAATAATAAATAAATAAATAAATAAATAAATAAATAAATAAATAACAGTTTACAGACTGAGAAAACATATTATGGATGATTATTTCCTTTTGGTTTGGTCTTATGAGTCTTTTTGCCAGATAAAGATGGCCAGAGGTATTCCCTCCTTATGCTTCCACTCTCTCCAGTAATTCGGACATTGGAGCAAATCACATATTATGTAAATTAAGATACAGAACAACTTCAAAATAATACAAATTTCAGAATTAATATTTTTTACGAACAGATGGAGTTTTAAAGGCAAATGAACTCTGAAAGTTTATCTAGTCTAGGCTAAAAACTGCTGCATAAGAGCCAACACCACAGAAACAAAGAATTACAAGAGATTATGAAAAATTATGAGCCAACAAACTGGACAGCCTAGAAGAAATGCATATACTCATAGAAATGTAACCTTCCAAAATTGAATCAGGAAGAAATGAAAAATCTGAACAGACTGATTATTAGCAATGAAATTGAATCAGGAACTTAAAAATTCTCACCAAACAAGAGCCCAGGACCAGACAGCTTCACAGGTGAATTCTACCAAACATTTAAAGAAGAGTTAATACCTAATCTTCTCAAAAATACTCTAAAATACAAGAGGAAGGAAAAGTTTCCAAATGCATTCCACAAGGCCAGCATTACCCTGATATCGAAACCAGGTAGAGATGACAGGGGAGAGAGATGACGGAGGGAGAGAGGGAGAGAAGGGAGAAAGAGAGACAGGAGAGACAGAAGAAAAGAAGGAAACTCTTGATTGATATCTGACAAAAATAGAGGCAAAACCCAAAATATTAGCAAACCAGGTTCAACAACACATGAAAAAAATCATTCACCAAGATCAACTGGGATTTATTTTTTTCTGGGATACAAGAGTGATTCAATATTCACAAACCAATCCATAGGATACATCACATCAATGAGGAAGGATAAAAACCATATGATCATCTTAATAGATGAAGAAAAGGCATTTAACAAAGTACAACACTGCATTCATGATAAAAACCAAGAAAGCAGGTTTAAAGGAAACATGCCTCCTCGCGATAAAGGCCGTATGAAAAACCCACAGCAAGCATCAGTCTCAATGGTGAAAAAGAGTTTTCTCCTAAGTCAGGAGGACAAGGATGTCCACTCTCAGGACTTTTATTCAGCACAGTCCTGGGAAGTCCAAGCCATAGCCCTCAGACAAGAAACTGTAGGTATCAAAATCACTAAAGAATAAGTAAAACTTCCATGATTTGCAGATGACATGAACGATGTATAGAAAACCCTGTAGACTCCACCAAAAAAACTAGAATAAATGAATTCAGTAAAGTTATAGGTTACAAAATTAATAGAAATCTGCTGTGCTTCTTTACATTAATAATGAAATAGAAGGAGATATGATGAAGCTGATGGTATTCTTTTAAAATCACATAAATTCTATGCTCTCTCATCTTTAGAGTACATCCTTTCAAAAACCAAATATCATATGGGAGCACACTCTAATATTTAGTAAGACTTCATGTGTCTGTGGTAGCCTATTTGTTTCAAAACTCTCATTTTTCAGAATTGGTCTTCACATAAAGTAATGTTTCCTTGAACTGAGCACTACTTGGGGTAGTCAATTTGCATTAAGAGCCACATTATACCCAAAGAAACAAATCAACCAACCAACCAAACCTAAAAATACAAACTCAACAACAGTGGTCCCCAGCAGGACTTCCCTCATTAGGGGAATAAGGTAGAATGTGAAATACTGAGAAAGAATCTCTCCTATTTTAGCTTCACTACAAGACATTTGGCTCATGAAAATTGTTTTTTCTTGGATGTTCTATTTTTCTTCGTTTATACAACTTTCATTAAGTAGATACAATTGAATTCTTTAGGTCAAATGTACCTAGAAATGAAAACATAATTTCTCTACCCCATATGATAAATAAATTGCAATGCAGAAATAAAATCTCAGTCACATGGCTAGACTGGCATTAAACAACTCAAATTAGTGTGTGAACTTCTAGAAGGAGAGGATTCAGATTCCCGTGCTGTTTGTGAATGAACATGTACTTACACAAAACAATTTCAATGTATAAAGAAATAAATAAACCCAGGAAAACTGAATTAGGGGAGTAGGGAGCACAGGTCTAAAAACTGAGTAAACATCTGAGAGGAATAATAGCTGCCAGTTATTACTGGCCTTCAACTGGGTAGACTATATACACGTTCCTTAAATCATTTAAAAAAATAAAAACTGACAAGTTATAAATTAATATCTCTATTTTTAATGAGGAAACTCTGGTTTAGGGAAGTCACACAACCATGAAGTAGTTCGGCCATATCTGAAACCAACAGGACTCTAAAATCTGAGCTCTATGCCTATATTCCAATATTTTGCTCCTCTGAGGAAAAAAAAACAAAAAACAAAAAACAAAAACAGTGAATGGCACATTTTGGATTGTTTCAGAGAGCATAGCAACTGGATATTTTAGAGGAATCTGGGAATAATTCAACATTTGCAATTTTATGTTTCAGTGAATAACTCCTTATAGAGGACACCTGCAGGGTGGAAGCCCATCATTATTATTATATATTTCTACAGAGATAGCACATATGTCCTCATTTCAAAGTACTTCCCATGGATCTGCATTCATGAGTAAGCTCTGGTCATATATGATATATGCATCTATAATAAAAATTAAACATGTCTTAAGCAAAATATATTCTTCCACTGCCATATTTTAGTGCTGAGCACCCACAGGTCAAAGAAATAGTTCAATGAAAAATTACTAATTTACTTGGGTTAATATCCATGTTCTTATCTTGGATTCTGGCCATGATACAGCTATGAGCATTTTGTAATACCTGTTGCCTTCCATTATATTTAGTTTATCTTGGATTTTGTTCCTCCATGTGATACCCATCTCATTGTACAGACCTCACAGCCTTGTCAGCAAGACCCATGCTCTTCCTGTTCTGCCCATCAGTGTGCATGCAGGTGCACGTGTGTATGGTATATGTACATGAACATATGTGTGTTCATATAAAACAAAAAGATGACCCTTCTAGGTTTTCCTATAGTTGATTTCTTCTAAAGGTACTATCTTTAGCGTTAAGTTGTGGTAACAAGATATCGGAATTGAAACGTTTTAATGATGCAAAAGTCTAGTCATTGGAGAGAAACCCTAAATGTCTCATTGCATATGAAGAAACCAAGGAATCTCACGCAAATGTTTGCACTTTTTGTAGCACTGTTATGATTTTGTCCTAGAAACACAAAAATTGGATACATCCTATTTTGGATGATTCCCATCCAAAAAAAATTAAGTGAAAACTAATTGCATCAATGTATTTTAATTTCACAAATTTGAGAATATTGCTATGTGTGAACAAAGGACCCTTAGCATTGTTGGAAGCCCAGGCAATTGAAGGTTACTGATAAAAATTCGTAACTTGATAGCTAATCAGCCTTGCACTATGTTAAAGCTTTCTATCTATTAATGTTGTGGCATTATGGTATAGTGGGAAATATACAGGATTTGGAGTCAGATATACTTGAATAAATCTGTAATCTCATACCTGCAAACTCTATGAAGTTCTAACTCTCAAATCCTGACCTCTTCTATTATAAAATGGGTATAGTAATACCTATACAATAGGATCTTTGAAAATTAAAATATATCTAAATCTTATAGTAGTTATCAAATTCATATTTTCTTTCACCTTCAATACTTGCTACTTCAACAGAATTTTCTATTACAAGTAAAACGATAACTATCTCTAACAAAAGGTCTGTAAAAATGTGGAGATTTTCACATGAAAGATTACAGTTCAATATTAGAGATATTCTATTATAATCCTATTCCCCTGAGCTCTTAACTCAAATGAAGCGCTGAGGACTAATTAACTTGATTGTTTTTCACATATTTTGGGGTTCTTCCTTTGTTTTTTCTGAATATTTCACAAAGGTAAATATGTTGCTTACACTATAAACCTTTGTTATTTATCTTGCATCTGTTTCAAAGTGAACATAAACAAAGCATTCCCTTTAAAGTTAGAAAAACTCAGTGACTATACAGGTCTTCCGAGTATAAAACAAGAGAAAGCGGTTTTTGTCCGAAAAGTTGATAAAAATATAGACAATCAAATTGAAAGGATGGTGGAGCTTTATACCCCAAAGCAAAACTATTGAAAAATATTTCCCTTTACACACAATAACCCCCGGGATATGGTAAAGAGATTAACTATATGTGGTCTTCATTCTGATTTACAGCTTCTATTTCCTTAATTGCTATTTTAGTTTGATGTTGAGTTTTTTCAATTTCAAATATAAGAAATGTATGTTGAGTCCTTTTGTGGGTATAAAAGCATACTCACTTACTGGGTATCCAGCTTATCACTTTTTTGAGGAATTAAAGTTGACCTAACACATTATGATCTTAATATTTCTGAAATGAAATATTTTTGTAATGTGAATGGAAACAATATACATCAGATTTTGATACAGAAGATTCAATACTTTAGATACTCAAGTTCAAACTGAGTATCAATTTTCCTACCTGCATTCAGCAATTTTTATCAGTGACACTTAAACTTGTCACCACTTAAAATAAAAAATATCCACACAGGTGGATTTGAACTATCAATATTAAGCAAATTACTTTTTAAATAAATTGCATATTCATCATGCAGAGCAGAGATCTAGGTACAAAAATATGAACATTTGGCTAACTAGTACAATCACGAATAATTTTAAAGCATTTTAATGGTTTAGTCATTAAATTTGATATTTATACCAACACCATTAAGAAATTTGTGAGGGCTAAGTTGTAGGGGAAAAAAAAACACCAATTTAAAATCTTCCATTTTTCTGCTGAAAACATGTCTGTTTGAATAGTTTCCTTTTGTAATTTTCGAAAAAGCTTCTAGTAATGTAGTTATCAATGCAAAAAATAAATGTTAAAAAACTGGGTAAGCGCCAAATCCATCAAATACTCCCTCCAAAAGATAACTTCCCAGAGTCCATCCCAGATGACAGTGCCTTGAACATCTTTAACTTTTCCATCAGAACCATTTAGCATTACTATGCTTCTGCGCGGCTGGAACATCACTACCATTGTCAGAACCAGGCAAACAAATTTATGATGATGTTCCTGGGAATATGGAACTAATGCAGAGGGGATTTCTCTGTAGTTCTTCATTAACATTTTATTCATTACAACAAGGGAGTTTTAAGAGTTTCCTTTTAAGCAAATTAGGTCACTGGATAAAAAACACACAGCATGGAAACAGTGTATTACTACGTAGAACAAAAGATCCGGTTAATAAATTATGATAATGGGATTAGTCATTTGCTAATGTGGAAAGGCACATTTAAATATTTTGGAACTTATAAAGAGAAGAATCTTTTCATCTATTTATATTTACCTTGTCTATTTGGTGGGGGAAGACATTTTCCCTAAGTGTATCTAGAGGTCTTTAGATACTTCAAATCATTCACGAAAAAAAAGTAGGCAAAAATAGTGTGTTTTAATCCTTAACTAAAAATGAAAGATTGGAGAAAGCAATGGAAGTAGATTAAGAAACAGAACCTAGGAGACCATCTTCATGAGAATTTTTACTTTTTCAGATCATTCAAAAATCCACTAAAGATGGTTTTGTTCCCTGAGACAAGTATGTCAGTTCCCAGTGTATATCCCTTGATCCTGATGTAGTTTCACTTTCTTATCATTTTTGAATGTACTCTGAAATGGTGAACATTCTAGGTAAGAGCATGGGCATATTTTTTTCCAAATCACTTTTTAATTGTATTCTAAGATGTTCTGCTCTCCCCAAAATGGATTCAATAATTAATAAGTAGGTTGAGAGGCTTAGGAGAAAACAGAAGAAAATGAGGGGTGCTAATTCACATAAAAGCACTGTCTTAGCTCGGGTTCCCTAGAAGTAGACCCTGAGATAAGGACTGAGAAACAGGCATTGCTCTTAAAAAGAGTGAAGGAAGGTGGATAGGGCAGGTGAAGGGGCTGAGCCTGAGCAAGGGGAGGATGTCCACATGGGAACTGCAGCTCATAGTCATTCAGGCTTTGAAGGAGACCCTGCATTTTGCACCCCTTTGTCTAGCAGTTATTGTATGGAGACTGGGAGTGGTGGTGCTCTTGTTCAGCCTGAGGGCAAATTTTCAGAGGCAGGGCCAGGTCAAGGTTGCCATTAATGGCCGGGGCTCCTAGCAGCTGGAGCCTGGTACACTGGCCATCTGGTACCCTGGGGGTCTGAAGAGGACACCAATAATGCTGCACAACAACTAGTGAAATAGTAACTCAACAGCTGGTCATATTGTATTTTTGTAATGCTTTATAATATACAAAATAAGTTTATGTTCATTATATTAGATATAGGAACAATATATGTATATATATATATATATATATATATATATATACACACACACATTTTATATGAGTATGACATATTCAGAGAGATGAATTCACCTTACTCAGTATATAAGATATTAAATCTGAAATAGAAATCTTATGTTGGTACTACTGAAGTCTATGTTTGGCACAGTGGTATCTTCAATATTTAAAGATGGAAAAATCGAGGCACTATGAATTCAAATAATGTTACACAGGCAATAAAACTAAGATTTCTATCCAATTATTACAGAATACTACGTTTTTCAACAATTAACATCTGTAAATCATGTTTTTACACTTTTACACAATATTAGAAATCACATACTTAAAAAAATTAAACATAAATGTTGTATTAGTAAAATACTCAGCTATATAATAAGAGCCATTTACACACAAAAAAAGGATGTTAATAATATGAAAGGAACAGAGAGTAGTTATATTATCCAGTCTGCAGAGGGAAGACAAACAGTGAGAAGAATCTCCTTTGGCGAAGTGATGATGGAAAAATAGGCATTTCTTAAGTGAAATTTTGGGAGGTGAAAGAATGGGCATTCCTAGTGTCTTACGTGGTGCCCAACACATAGAAGTTCTTCAATATATATTTTTAAATGAATGAATCCCTAAATTTAGACAAGTAGGCAACAACCAAAACTGAGACGACAAATATCATGAAGTATGTAAGGCAAGGAGGTTGAGATGAGAATGGAGAGGTATGCAAGAATCAGAACTTTTTTTTTTGGGGGGGGGGCTATTAAGGAGTTCCTCTATGTTGAGGCAATGAAGAGACTGTGAAGTTGAATCGGGGAGGGAGGATAATTTTAGGATTCTGCTTTATATAGGTCACTCTGGTGACCCTTTGGAGATTAACAGAAAGGTAGAATAGGACAGGATTCAAGGGCACCAGTGAGGAAGGCACTACCACAATCCTGGTTCACACTGGCCTGACTGAGGAAGGGAGAAGTCGAGTCAGAATTGAGTGGAGAGGGACACCCGGGTGGCTCAGTCAATTAAGTGACTGACTCTTGGTTTCAGTTCAGTCATAAGATTGAGCCCCGTGTCAAGGGTTAGCTTGGAGTCAGTTTGGGATTCTGTCCCTCGTAAGCATGTAGCTTATGCACTCTCTCTCTCACTCCCTCTAAAACAATATTTTAAAGAGACAGAAATGAATGGTAAGTATTAAGAATCCAAATGGCAAATGTTAATCCAAATGCAAACTGTCATTGATGGGGACAGATGTTGATTGATTAGTAATCTGAGTCTTTGATAAGGGGGCATCTATACATTTAATTTAGAGGCTGTGTGTCAATGTGCTTCATGAATGAATATGACAGGAGAGGCACAAAGTAAGAGGAGTAGAACATGATGACCTAGGTATAGGAGTTGCACACCTACATCGATCGTGATCTACCATTTGAATTCAATCATGTATAGAATGAAAGAATAAAAGAATAATAATTCCAGATTTGAAGGTCACGGGCATTAAGCACCTGTGAGAAATACATGTAAAAGCAAAAATATTCTGGAAAGAACTGAATATGCAAGTAAACTTGGGCTAAGTCCTAAGTAAAACTAAAATAACTACTAAAATATGAAGAAATAAATGTTTTGTTAATGCCAGATTCTCTAGACAGGGGTGGAAAGCATATAGCCCAGTGCTACACATCTCTCAGATATTGAGCATCAGTCACAGTTTTGTCCCATTTTTACCAGGACAAGTCTTCAGGAATTCTTATTCGAAGGTTTTAGGAAACTACTAAAATCATTTAGAATGGAAACATTATTTGAAACCAGTTTCAGTTTTAAAGACTGAGGACCGGCATCCTCAGTCTTTGCTACATCTATTTTTATGACAACAAAGGAAAACAATCCCATAATACTATTTTTGAGGTAATATAATAAAGCACATAATCTTAATTTTCACAGGCAGGGAGATTGGATCCATATCTATATATAATCTCTATCTTTTTGTATATCACACACACGAAAATGGAACATCTATGTATATAAATACATATTAATATCTAATATATAACATATATCAAAATATCCTCTAAAAATAATATATATGCTTAGAATACTCTAGTGCAGAATCATTTCATAATGAAGTCACAGACACTATACAACAAATAAGATGGATGGAAATTAGTTTGGCAACAATCCAGGAATTATCATTCCACTGGGATTATGTATTTTTTTCAATAATTTTCTCCTTCTCTCCCACCTCTCCTACTGTTTTCCCTACTCTACCCCTTTCAAGTACATGGAAAAAAAGCCACTCATAGGGGAAAAAAACCTACAAAATCATGCAAGCATGCAAAATAGATAGCAGGGCCACAGGCCCCATCAATTATGCTCTTAAATCAACCTCACTTTTAGGTGAACTAACTTTTATGAAAAAAAAAAAAAAAATCCCTTGTACTCCATCTATTCTTGACAACCAAAGCAAATAAAATTTAGAATATTACTAAGATAACAAAAGCTAACACTGCTTGCTGTAATCTCAATTTTCTACTTTCATACAAATGTGCTTTTCATCTTAATCGTCTGGACTGACACAGCCAAAGACAAAGAACCTCATAGGCCAGGGTCCTATCAGCCTTATTAGAAAATGGACTTTATTGTCCAGCACACACACACACAAAAAAAGATTTGTTAAAGGGAAAGGACAGAACAAAAGTTCCCAACACAGTAAGATAAAGTCATATCCAAAAAAAAGTTATATAGTCTTATCATAAACAGAATGAGCCACCTAAGAAATAGGACAGAAGTACAGAATATAGAAACACTTTACATGGAGGAGCTGATCAAGAGACTAATAAGCACATTCCCTATTCATACAGAGCCTCCTTCCCTGATTTATATACTAATTTTTAGCCTGGTTATTTCTATAACTTTTATATTTTTTGTTTAAATATTAAGTGGCTGATACTAAGTTTAAATAACTAAATTCAGTTAAATTGTAGTCACTTAAATTATACAGACGATCCACATTAAGAAAACACTTTCCGCTGATTATGCACACAAAAATTTCCAAGCTACAATACAATGAAATATTATAAAGGCATTTTATACCAACAACTATATACAGTATAAGAAAAAAATACTCAAATTCTTGTTTTAGCCTGAATTTTTTTCACTATAAACATTTATCCAAATTCCTTTCGCTTTAAAAACTGAGTGCCTAAATATTGGTTATTAGGAAAAAAAAAATGTTAGGATTTGAGAGAGAAAGAGAGCACAAGCTGCGGTACAGAGGGAAAGGGAGAAGCAGATACCCCACTGAGAAGATAGCCCAACACAAGCATCCTCCAGGACCTCAACATCATGACCTGAGCCAAAGTCAGATGCTTAACCGAATGAGCAACCCAGGTACCTTGAGGTTATTAGAAATTTTAATATTCACTGTGTGGACATTCAGTGATAGAATTTATTCTTTTTAAGTTTAATAAATTACAACCAATTCATACAAACTTATACTCTACACCAAAAAAATTTCAATTTCACTGAATCATTAAATCTGAAAGTTATAAAACTTATAAAATCATTATGATGTTTGATGGCATTACCTGGAATAATACATGTTGAACCAATACAGAAGCTGAAAGCCCCAGTGGGGAGGGAATAAATTCACAGTATAGTTGCTAAAAATGTCAGATGAATGTCAGGCTAGCCAATACATGTAAAATCATATATTTACTGTTAGAAACATAATAATGAGGTTATTACTATTTGTTATATTAAAGATGAGGAAACCAGCACAGAGTAGTAAAGCCGATTTGCCCAAGTCCACACAGTGGTAGTAAAGTGCTGGGATCTAGGCTGAAATACAAGGTCTGGTTCTGGAGGCTCAACTCTGAAACTACACCAAAAAAAAGTACTGAGACAATTATACTTGTGGGCTGGAACACTAAGGCTGTCATAATAAAAAAAAAGGGTAGGAGTGTTCAGAGAATGACAGAAGAAGCTCCTTTCACAGATGTTAGGGCTTTTAAGAAGTCAATGGTGAGGACACCTGGGTGGTTCAGGTGGTTAAGCATCTGCCTTTCACTCAGATCATGATCTCAGGGTCCTGGGATCCAGCCCCATATCAGGCTCCCTGCATAGCAGGAAGCTTGCTTCTCCCTCTCCCACTCCCCTTGTTTGTGTTCCCTCTCTTGCTGTCTCTCCCTATCAAGTAAATAAAATCATTCATATATATATATATATATATATATATTTATATATATATATGCAATGGTGATCATATAAAACTGAAGCAAACAGTCATCACTGAATCAACACATCAGTATCCTGTTTTTTACACAAAAGGATTTAGATAGTTCTTAGTTTATGTAAAGTAATTTTGAAAGAAAAACAAAGAGTTAACTCTGTGACCTCCTCAAAACCACTAACTGGCAGGCACCTGGATGGCTCGGTTAAGCCTCTGCCTTAGGCTCAGGTCATGATCCTGGGATGAGTCCTGGGATGGAGGCCTGCATCTGGCTCTCTGCTCAGCAGGGGGCCTGCTTCCTCCTCACTCTCTGCCTGCCTCTCTGCCTACTTGTGATCTCTCTCTGTGTGTCAAATAAATAAAATCTTAAAAAAACAAAAAAACAAAAAAAAAACCCACTAAGTGGCAACACCAGCCCTAAAGAAACATTCAGGGCACTAAGCCCCATGAAAGCTATCTAGATAACTGTTACATACACACACATATTACACTTTTCTAGTAATCAAAATGTAAAAAAAAAAAATCACCCTGTCTTCAGCAATGCCTGAGTGCATCTGTATTTATTCATTCAATGGTCCTTCCAACTGTGTTTTACATAATCATCAATAATAATGGATTTAAACAGCAGGGGAAATAAAAATCCTATTCCAGATCAATAGCATAGTAATGATGTATGGAAGAGAGCATGGAGCATGTTGGCCCTCAAAAGCTACTTACAAGGAACTTACTCTTCTCAGTAAACTTAGTAAAATATAATGTAGATAGTATATAGACACTGGTAACCCTAATGTTAACATTTCTAATATGTAAACTTAATTCTTTCAAGGCAGTCTGCTAAAGCCATGCACCAATTTCAATATTGTATTACAGTTTCTGCAGCTCACTGAAGCAATATGAATTTTAACTATTAAGGTGCAATGATGCTGCTCAAATTTGAAGTTTTAAAAATTCGCATTTAGTTAAAAATGAAAGAAACAGGAGAATAAAGATATTTTGCCTTCTCCCTCGAAATCCATTAACACACTAAAAGTAATTACAGAACACATAAATAGCCAATTGTACAAACATTCCATAAAATACATCAATAAAATGAATAAAGTACCTAAGAATAAAATAAGTAAAAATTGTCTAAGGCTTCTATGGCAAAAACTATGCAACTTCAATGCCAAACAAGTGAACAAAACTGAATAAATAGTAAAATAAGCCCTGACTGTAGATGAGAAAATTCAAAATTATATTTCATTTTCTTTCTTTGCTATCCAGAAAGTTTCAAACTAGGTTAATAAATGCACAAAAATAAGAAAAAAGTGTATTCTTTCACTACACCAAGTTATAGGCCCTTCATCTTTATCATTTCAATTTGATATAATATTGCAATAACCAATAATGAAGAGGTAGTCAACACACTTGCTTTGTATTTCCTGGTCATAAGAAATGAAATCAGTCTGAGAACAAAGGCCAGAAAAATAAAACCTTCATTAATTTTGTAATTTACTTAAGAAATTACATATATATATACATACATATATATACACACACATACACACATACATATATATATTTTTTACTAACTTTGAGTTTATGATGCATTTCAAGGAAAAATATGGAAACCCTGGGAATGAGAAACAAAACTCGATTCTTAAGTTCTACATGCGATTAGAAGGTAACAACCATACTGCCACACGTTCTAGACAAGAAACTTAAAAGGATAGCTATTCATAAATGAATCTATATTTCTCTTACTAATTAATAAACACCATGCTGTGAGTAACTGGTGATAATGTACTATTAAGAAAAATCAATAAATTTATACTGAGGGTCAAAGTAATTGGTGTTGTGGAATAGAAAATGATGTATTGTGCATTGATCCTTTAGCAATCTTTTAAGTAAAAAGAAGAGAAAGCTAATTACTTTAGCAGGTATCTGAAAATGATAAGATTAAAACAAGCTAATTATTTGTTCTTGAATAATGACTTACTTTGATGAAAGTAAATTGAGGAAAAGCATACTGTGATTTAGGCAAAGAAATATTAGATTTTACTAATTACAACATAATCCTGATCCATTTAACTTCCTTTAACCTATTTTCAAGAAGCTTAAATAGAAACAGCAAACATTATTAAACAGAACTATATAGCACATTCTCCCATACTATGCAAGATAAACTGAAATGCCAAAGACATTTCTATATGTGAGACTGAAATTAAAACTTTACCAGGTAAAATGGCCAAAAAAAGTTCAATACACTTTTCCTACTAGCAATAGTTTAAAAGTAGTCTGTTGCATAAATGTTCACTTACCTCAGACGATGTTGAAGTGAAACTACACAAGCTGATGAAATCTTGAAGATCTGTTCACGTAAATACCACTTCGGATTAAGTTTTGCAGACACATCACCAATCACTAATGTTTAGTTCTCATAACACATTTTAATTTGTATTTACTGCCATACGAGTATTTTAGAACGAATACTGAAAGCTACAGAATTTGCCCCCACGCTTCTCAAAGCTGTGTTCTTTCCAATATTACTTGACTATCCATAATTTTTCTTCTATCAAAATTCAATACATGAAAAGAACAACTTAAATCTATCTGTATTCCTCTCATCTATAATTTCCAGCAATAACAATACCTAAACTTTAGGGTCAATAACTGAATGAGAGTGAATAGGAGTACTGCATCTTGTATATAGAGGGTACTTATAAAATTGTACTTTTTGAGGTCATTAGTGGAATTATTACTTTTTAAAGTTACATACCTCCTCTGGTTCTTCAGAACAGTTGGCATCCTTCTCACAGAGAACGTGCAGTGAAGATGGAAGACTGTCTGCCTCATCCACAGGCTCTCCACTTCTCCCTGCATGGATCACAAGAACAGGGAATGGGCTAAAGGCAACACACAACTCCTCTCCTCCTGTAAGGCTGGATACAAAAATGCATTATCAAATCAAGTGAAAGGAGGAGGAAAACAGTCTATGTGAAACTTCTATAAGACAACAAAGAAATACTGCTGAAAGAAATCAGAATATGTTTCTTGAAAAAATATTCACTGATTTCCACAGATCAGAACTCATAATCTCCCTTAAAGAAGAATAAAGTTAGAGGAAATGGGGGGGGGGGACAAACAAACCAAAATCTAAACCTCAACAACAAAAGCATCCAAGGGAAAAAGTCACAAGGTCAGATAATAGGGTGTCTAGGTGGCTCAGTCGGTTACGCATCTTTTTTTTTTTTTTTAAGGTTTTATTTATTTGTGTGTGTGTGTGTGGGGGAGAGAGAGAGAGAGAGAGAGAGAGAGAGGGACCACATTCACAAGCAGGGGGGAACATCAGGCAAAGGGAGAAACAGACTCCCCACTGAGCAATGAGCCCGATGTGGGACCCAATCCTAGGACCCTGGGATCATGACCTGAGTCAAAGGCAGTAGCTTAACCACCTGAGCCACCCAGGTGTCCCTAAGCATCTGATAATTTCAATTCAGGTCATGATTTTGGGGTCATGGGACCGAGCCTGTGTCAGGCTCTATGCTCAGTGCAGAGTCTGCTTGGGATTCTCACTCTCTCCCTCTCACCATTACCTCTCTAAAATAAATAAAATCGTTAAAAAAAATACTGGGGGGGGAAGATTAATCCTGTATAAAAGACATATTTGTAATGCCAAATTTGATAGAGTAGAAAACCACAGATACACAGCTCACACTTGAGAAATACCAATAGAATTCAAATGATCCTTTGGTTAAAAAAAAAAGAGAGACAAAAAAAAAGAGAGAAAATAATAGATTTAGATGTCAAAAGTCAAGAGCCCATGCAGGTAAAGTAGTATTTCTTATAAAAAAATAAGAGAATAAAAACAGTAATCTAAACAGAACATTTCTGAGCTGAAAGGGTATCAAGTGTTCAAAGGGGCTCCAATAACATTAGCAAAATTTATTAAAAGGATTCACATTTAGAAACTACTAAGAAAGTATAGCATTCTAACAACAAGGAAGAAAATCTACAAAGGACAAGATAATATACCTAAAACAGAACAACTGCAAGCCAACTTCACTGAACTGTGAAAACTCAAGTCTAAAAAAACAAACAAACAAAAAACCCTAAAAACCAAAAGTTTAATGGTATAAGAACTATGTCTAAGTGTCTTCAAATAGTCTAAGATTTATAGAATATGGTGACATGAAACTTACTGCCATGTCAGTTTTTCTTCTTTTTGCAACCAACCTTTGACAGCTTTAATTTTCTAGCAATTTTCTCAAGTTTTATGTGGTATCATATTTAGATCTTTAGTACTACTATAGAATATATGTAAGCAAATTAAAATATTCTTGGCCAAAATAGATCCTACTTATATAATGACTTTATTTTATAGTAATCTAGGAGTGGCATCCAAACCATGAGTGAAAGTCCAAGGACCACATATCATAGAAGCTGGCTTTCTTCCTGCAAACTCTATACTGTGAATTTCTGTATGTTAAGGTATATAAACTGAGTCACACAATCAACTGGAGCAGAGGCAAAGAAAAATTTCTACCTCAGACTTTTCCCTAGTCCGCTAATTTATTTATTAATTGCCTTCCAAAATACCACATACTGAGGTATGACATAAAAACTGTATATATTTAGTGTATATAACTTGGGAAATTCAGAAATAAGGATACGTCCATGAAATTACCCATCTATGCCATAAACATTATCACCTCCAGAAGCATTCTTTTGTCTTTTTATCATTTGCTTTGGGTGGAAGTTGAATTTGGATTAACTTACAAAATACATTTCTGTATAATACAATGTTCTTATTTACCTCTTCTACTACTTTTAAAAACATACACCGCGGGGCGCCTGGGTGGCTCAGTTGGTTAAGCAACTGCCTTCAGCTCAGGTCATGATCCCAGAGTCCCGGGATTGAGCCCCACATCGGGCTCCCTGCTCCGCAGGAAGCCTGCTTCTCCCTCTCTCACTCCTCCTGCTTGTGTTCCCTCTCTAGCTGTGTTTCCCTCTGTCAAATAAATAAATAAAATCTTAAAAAAAAAAAACACAAAAAAAACCCATACACCTGGAAGGGATATGTGGTACTTTAAGTACTTGTTGGAATAAGACAGAATAAATAGTACTTTAGTAGTCAGAAGAGTTATACTCGAAATTCCTAACCATATTATTTTACAGCCAGAACTGAAATTTTTCAGCTATAGTAGAATAATATTTGCCTATTCAGGAGAATATGAACAGTTATGATACTGGAGAAACAAAATTTTAAAGAAAAGCAATCCTAGACAATGATAACTATCCAAAGACAGAGATGGAAAACAATGAGAATTCCTTAAAGACAACTTAAAATACTCTGACATTTAATTTTCTTTCACAATAGTTTTGAAACACTGTCTCTTTTGCTGAATTATTATTCAAAATAGGTTGATTCCTGGTCATAGTATTTTTAAAATGTCTTTTATTTGTCTTAGAAAAAAATCATTTATCATCTTTTCTAACATCAGTATTCAAATGCTTGAGAAAGGATGTCAGACATAATAAACTTATAATAATTAAAGTCCCACCTAAATCTTCCCTAGATTAGCAACAAGGTCTTGAAAATCAGTAGTACAGCTTGTTAAAAACGTGGATTCCCCCCCCTTTGATGGCCCCTTCTAATCCTCACTCAGCCAGACACTGTCACAGTCTTCCAGCATGCACTTGAGCAATTCTGAGGTGGGAAGCTCACAGCGCCTACCTTGAGAAATGATGCTCTGAACAAAAGCAGCAACCCTTTGAAAGGGCTTTTATTTTCCACACTCTATACATCAGGCAGTGAGTCCAGAGAGGTAAGATTTATAAGCAATTAAATGTTGGAATCCAGAATTCTGAATAGGAGTATTACAGACCACATGGACAAAATATTATTCAGCATGGTTTAGATTTGGTATTTGGAGCTTATATTTTATATAGATTATTCTGAAATCCAATACTTATCTGTATCTTCCAAAATGATTTACAAACTTGGTTTAGTACAGTATAACACTCACTATTGTACTTTGTGTCACTTGCTTTTAGCTTTATTTTACTTTCTCCCTTTATGATTGATGGTATCTTACTTGTTGTCAGCATGGGCCAACACATTGACACAAAATGAAAATATATATTTGATCATAACTAAGCTATTGACATCACTAGATTATGAGTGTTTTAAAACTTATTGCTGCAATACAACACAGGTGACTTTCTTCATCTGCTTTCACTCCTCTGCTTCTGTAATAGCAATCAGTTTTTTCTGCAGGTGGAAATGCCTTTTAGTTTGCATAATTCTTTACTGCAATATCACACCATATTGAAATATATGAAACTTTTGTTTAAGATGAATAGGTGATAAAATGTTTTACAAGGTTTATTTTTTCCATTGGCACCATAATGCTTTGTTACAAAAACAAATAACGAAAAACATCATCATCAACACTCAAAAAAGCATCATAAGGTTAACATGTTTGCTTTTACTGTGATATACTATATATGATTTGACATTATAACAGTAAAAAGCAAATGAAAATCAAAATAATGAAGGTTTTTTTTCCATTCTCATTGAGAACCCAAACAAAACAAAACATAAACCTGTGTAGCATCTTTGCTAAAATTGCTTACTTTGTTCTAATTTTCCAGGGTAACTCTGAAAAAGGCTAACAGATATAAGGTTGAATATGTAGACATTCATGCACTCCTTAACAATGTTGTTCTAGTTTTTTCATAAAAAACAAAATTTGAAGTATTCATTCACATTTTCAGATCTATACTGCAAAGTTCTACTTTTTTGACACCATGTTTACTTTTAGAAATTTGAGCTTTTGTTTCCAAGGTAAAACAAACCAAAAAGCTAAATAGGAAGCTGCCCATAAATATTCACGGTATAGTAGATATAATTTAGGTAACCAAATTTTTAGCAACGAATTCATGATCACACAATGGCTGCAGGAGTCTGGTACAATTACTCCTCTTACAGGACAGCTCCGAAGCTGCGGTCTTCCATGGTACTGGAGTTCCCACGGGATTCAACTCCAGGTTCCCCCAGTATTAATTTGTCTGACAGCACACATTTTGTCTCAAATTCTGTCCCACCTTCCCACTCCCTAACAGTTTTTGCCAAATTTCATCTCACGATTTGCTTCTAGAAAACCCAAACTGAGGCAAAGTATAAGAAGTAACTGGAAATAAAGAGAGGACTTAGAGTGAGATATAAAACCACAGGACTGGCATGAAGACAAAAATCATGATCGGTTTCTTATTTCACACTGCGGAATTTGGGTTTTATTGGAAAAGTAATGAATACTTTTAATAAGGAATGATGCAGTTTATTTGGATTTCAAAAAATTAATATACCGTTGTATTTTGGGATATCAAAACTGAGAAAACGCCTTCCAATTTCCATCTCTCGTCATGCTACATTTTCTGCTAATCCTGAGCATGATGCAATTGCTTCTTTTCTGCTTGTCCTCTCAGCTACCATTGACACGGCTGGTATCAGTGGTTAGTTGGTCGATGTACTTGTCTATGGTCCAACAACATCAATACGCAAGGAAGACATAGAGCACTTACTCATATTTTGAAGCATATTTGCTTTCATTTTTAAATAACCATTTTACCATATGTAAAAATTTGGGAATATCCTCATATGTTCTTCCTTCATTTAATCGTTGTTTAGGAACATGTTAAGTCTGAAAAATGATGAAATTTAGAGAAAGCACATTTCTAAAATAGGCTTTATTATGACTCACTATTTTTAGGCAGAAAAAAAACCTTTAAAGAAACTACATTTTCCATTCAGTGCAATGCAGCAAATATATGGAAAGGTATGATGTTGGAAAAAAATAAAACTTGATTATAGTTTTCTAAGATTTCATAATTGTGTGTCGAGGGGGTAATATAATTTCTAAAATGGAGTATTTCAATATGAGAAGAGTGAAATGAAATTAAAGTTATTTATCATACAGAAATGATGAGCTGTAATTTTCTGAGCTACTGGCTAAGGTGTAAGTTGTGTAAAAGACAGAAAGTGAGAAACACCTATTGTGCTTGTTTGTTCAAAAGACCAATACTGAGTCCTTGCTCAAGGGCACTGGCTTATCCTTCACTCAAGAACTCTACAAACGGAGGCGCCTGGGTGGCTCAGTTGGTTAAGCGACTGCCTTCGGCTCAGGTCATGATCCCGAAGACCTGGGATCGAGCCCCACATCGGGCTCCCTGTTTGGCAGGAAGCCTGCTTCTCCCTCTCACTCCCCCTGCTTGTGTTCCCTCTCTGGCTGTGTTTCTCTCTGTCAAATAAATAAAATCTTAAAAAACAAAACAAAACAAAACTCTACAAACTGACTCGAGTATATACAATTAAGTAAAGAGCCAAGAGTGAATCAACCCTTCTGTTGGCTAAAGCTAGAAAGTGTTTTTTTGTTTGTTTGGGTTGTATGTAAGTCAAATAAGGCCTCAGTACTTTGCCTGTCACATTTATTCCTGGGAACCCACTATTCAAGCACCTCAGTGTCAATTCATTTCCAGGGATATTTGTTAACTCCATCCCGCTGCCGTTATGCCACTTGGTCTGTGACGACCAGGTTCTTTGACTAAGATTAAAGAAACCATGTCAATTCTGGCTTAGCAGGTGATTTTCCTCTGGCATGCCAGAAGAGCAAAGAAACTATTCTGAAAGTTCTCTCTCCAATCTGTGTCTCATAAGTCACTTATTTCTATCTAATAGCTTGCTAATGAAGGAAAAAACAAACACACACACGCACAAAATGAAGCTTTTGAATAAAAAGCCAGAATTAGAGCCTAGATTCTAGAGCCTGTATAGATTAGTGGATGAGGAAATCTTATAAACATAATTCCGAGTAGTAGATACAGTTCTCATATAGTTTATTTTAAAAAGACAGGATGGGCTACAGTTATACATATTCTTGGGCAGTGGCTAAGGTTGTACAATGACTAATGAAAAGTAAAATGGGGAAAAGATTCATAGAAGTACAGTTTGGAATAGCCCAGATTCTGAGATCACCTACTTCTGTGTAAATTCTCAAAAACATATCAGGGAAGATGTATTTTTTTTAAATAATAAAATGGTCAGGACCCATACTAAGAATGTTATTTGCTTTTTTTTTTTTTTTTTTTTTTTTTTTTTTTTTTTTTTTTTTTTTTTTTTTTTTTTTTTTTTTTTTTTTTTGTCAGCCTAACTGGTACAGCAAAAAAAAAAAAATGGGTTCAAAAACAAAGCATCCATGGACAAAGAGATTATTATATTAACTCAAATATATGAATTGCTATCATGTGCCAGACTCTGCTTCAGGCTCTGACGCAGCAAAGGACTAAATCAGACAAAAACCAAAGAGGCTTGTTCTCATGGAAACCGTCCCAATGGTTAAATATCTTCATAATGTAAAAAACAAACATTCCCTTACCAAGGATAAGTTTAGCAGACTCACTACTAAGTTCTCAAATACCAACAGCCCAGAGTTCCTGGATACAGTTCCACACTACCTGTCTTTAGCATACTGATCAAACTGGACCCTTCAGTCAGAGGTAAAACCAACCTAGCAATGTTTCCTTACTATAAGAGACATTGATTCTTTCAATTTCTTTTGCCTTGTCCCTCCTAGAACACTCATTGAATGATACCCTGCAAATCACAGCATCCAAATTTACTTCCCAGTGTGAAGTAATGAGATAATTCATTTGGAATTCACTGGTTTTAATATGTACCCAGTTACCTAATACATGATCAAATGGCCTTATAGAACAGTAGGTAGGCCTACTGAATGGTACTGCTAAGGCAGAAAAGAAATATCTTGCTAGGCTGAGGTGCTTTCTTATGACATATGGTATGTGCTTTGTGACAGTATACTATAGGTTGTAGGTCTGTCCCAGACACAGGTAACAAGGGGTGAAAGTGTGGGCAATACTCCTCATGACTGTATCTAGTGATGAGATTTGAGACTCATTTGAGTGCCCAAGGGAAGAATAATTTGTGGATCCAATAGTGATTCCACTGAATCAGGAAATTCTGGGAACTGATCTAAGGTCAATTTGCATTCATCATATCCCTGATAAGTCACAGGGTTATTCTGATGGCATGGAAAGATTTTTATCAAAGAAGAAAGTGTTAATGTGAATTTCAAAAGGATTATAGATGACAAGGTGTTCTTTGGAATATTTTATAATAATGGAAGGAAAGGTAGTCTGCACAATTCAGATATCTTTAATTGATCGAACATAAATTGCACATGTCACCTCTAATTCATATATTGGCTCCATCTTACTACAGTTTATCTGCTGCAATGTTCCCATTGCAGATTTACTCCTGCATTCATTTATTCATTCATTCACCCATTCCACAGTACCTGATAACCAAGATAAGGAAAGTTCTGGTTTCTAGAGGACACAAAGATAATCTGTTCTCAAACTATAAAAGTTCAATATTAAGACGGATCAATTAGAAAACAGTTATGATAAAATTTGGTAAGCAAATATATTAGAGAACAGAGCTAGTGGATACTCTGATGAATAACAGGTTGGAATGGAAAATACTATCACAAAGAAGTGATCTTAAGCTGTATTTTAAAAATTTGTTGAAAATTAAGCAAAACTGTCACTGCAAACAATCTCTGTTTAGGGGAAACATGCCCAAAGACTCACAGGTAAGAAAACATATCAACTCTAGAGCCCTCTAAAGCATGTACTGGCTAGAGTGTGAAAAGTGTAGAGAGGTAATACTAAACTCATTACTACATATCCCTGTACCTAGGACACAGTGCTCAAAAAAATGAATATGTGGACTGGAGAAGGGAAAGAGGGAGTCCCTGAAGGTAGCTTTTCTCTTTATCTTTAATGTTATTCATGTGAATTAATGTCTTCTGGAAATTCTATTACTAAAAAATCCTAGAAGATATCTTAATATAGTCACACAAAATCAACATAGCTGTTATCAAATGAAGTCTTATGCAAGAAAACAGGAGTTCTGAAGAAATGAGGCACAACAGATAATTTGATTGGGAAGATAAAGGAAAACATTAGGGATGGTTTATGGAATGAAAGCTAGTGAGGGTAGAATATTGTCAAAGTAGTTGGCAGTGGGCCCTAAACGTCTAGAAACTGGGAATAAGGGTCAGAATCAGACATATATAAGATTTTTAAATTGTATTTGAGCCTGATTGTAACTTGTCTCCAGAACATGGCTGGTAGTTTGTATTCCCAGAGCTGTTGTAACAAGTTATCTACAGTATCTACAGTGGCATCTACAGCGAATTTGCACTAATTCAGGAAAACACCTTGCAATACTACATGATTTTCTAATAAGCAATTTGCCCTTTGTTTCATACAATTATTTAATTTTTCTTCAAATACCTTTGCACTTTTAATGTCTCATTTCTTAATCCAAGGAATGCTCTGATCAGTAAATTTGAGATTCAACTTGAGAACAATATGCTTCTGGGCCTATATTCATGACTTTCCCCCAGTGGATCAATGTGTGCTTATCACTTTCATTGACTCACCCCAGATTCTCCTTAACCAAAAGAAAACTTTGGTTTTTGGTAATTATTTTTCTCTTTAAAAACCACAGAGCCATCTTTAAATAAATCACCATCTTTATCCATTCCCATGTTATCTGTTACAAACTGGTCAACAGATTTAGTCACAGCATTCACATTCCTGTTTCTTCCTGATGCTATGACATCCCCATATAAGAAACGCTTCCTCCTTCCTACAACATGACTTTAGTCACAAACTAACATTGATTTTGCAATGTGTATGATTAGCTGGCGAAATGACAGCTTCTCTGACAGACCCCCAAAGTGCAGGTCTCAAACACAACAGTTTATTTTTTCCTCATCTAAGCACTCAAAAAAGGGCATTTAGGACAAGAAAGCAAGTTTCCTAAATGTGTGATTCATGGGCCTATGGATCAAGAATCCTCAGAAATTCATTTGTAGACTTAGGGAGGTCATCAAGAAAATCCCCCCCAGTAGAGAAAGTGCCTTAATGCCTGTCCAGAAAAGTTCAGTTATTGTTAACAGTGGCTTCTTTGGATCACATACTTCTCCTTTCCTGATGAAGTTTTAACTGCATTTTATTGTTCCTGTTGGACAGCTGTACATTGTTTGAGAAAATGGTATACTGGGGGCTGAAGGTGGAAGGGTGGGAGTAGATAACAAGTCTTGTAGACCAGCTTGAAAAGAACCATAATTAGACTGGATGGATAAAACAGTGATGCCTGACACTGAGACAAATTCAGACTCAAATCAATTTTAGACAGCACACTTTGTGGAATGGAGAAGTGTGTTCTGTCTGTGGTAATAGTATGTACAGATAGCCATAGCTAACTATGGCACAGATTTCTAAGTATCTACCATGATCAGAATTTCTTCTTGGATATGCAGCTAGATAGATTTCCCAGTTGCCCTCTATTAAATGTGGCCCAAAATGGTGCCAGTAAAATATAAATGGAAGAAACATGCACCTCTTTCGGCCAAAGCTTTAGTTGGTGGAAGGGTCACAAGGAAGAATCCAAGGTTCCTGAGAAAATTATGCAGGGAAAAACTCCCCAACCATCAGCTACACCAATTTCAATTGTTAAGTAACATAGAAGATAAACTTCCTTTTTGTTAAGTCACTTAGGTTTTGAGACTTATAAGTGTTAGCTCACATCAATTATATAGACCAATAACAGAAATGGAAACGAGACCCTAAAAAGTTGCAAAGAGTACTATCAGTAGAATGGGTTAGGTCTTAGACTAAGAACTCAGGTACAAGCTGGACATAAGGAAAAACAAAATCTTTTGACATCCTTTCGGTGAGTCCCATTAATTAAGTTGTATAGCAGTATCTTTAAAATAGTCATTCAAGATAAAGAAGATGTGGTGTATACATATACAACGGAATATTATGTAGCCATCAAAAAATGAAATCTTGCCATTTGCAATGACATGGATGGAAGTAAAGGGTATTATGCTAAGTGAAATAAGTCAATCAAAGAAAGATAATTACCATATGATCTCATTAATCTGAGGAATTTGAGAAACAGGACAGAAGATCATAGGGGAAGGGAGAGAAAAATGAAACAAGACAAAACCAAAGAGGGAGACCAAACCATAAAAAACTCTTAATCTCAGGAAACAAACTGATGGTTGCTGGAGGGGAGGGGATGGAAGGGATGGGGTGGTTGGGTGATGGACACTGGGGAGGGTATGTACTATAGCAAGTGCTATGAATTGTGTAAGACTGATGAATCATAGACCTGTACCCTTGAAACAAATACATATGTTAATAAAAAATAAAATAAAATAAAATGGCCATTAAAGATTTCCTAATTCAGCTCTGATTAACTCTGTAGTCTCTCCCTTGTCTCACATTCTTATTAACTATAATCTGACCTTACTCAATTTTGTATTTCAATTCTTGAATGTGGCATGATCCCCTTTCCTATCCCCACATATCAGAGCCTAAACAGGCATTTTCTCTGCCTGAAATGTAATACTCTTAATTTTCCCAATCACTACTCAAACTTTAGGTCTTAGCTTAATGTAACTTCCTCCAGCAGTGTAGCAGTAAGCCCCAGGTTATTAGACTAGAGCAAACTCCTCTGATTTGTTATTCTCCTCCGTATCAGGTGGAATGTTAGGGCTTAGGGATACTCAAGGATGTGATGCAACAGATACAGTATCCACTCTCCTGGAACCTAAATCAAGGGGCATGCTAAGGTGGGGCATGCTAAGGTAAAGGGAGAATTATCATACTGAAGGATGTTACTTTTAGACAGACATAGTGATCTGAAGGAAATTCCAGTGAAAACCTGTCAATTAAATTGCTATTTAAAGACGTTTTCACTGAAGAAATATTAATGGAGGGGATATGAGGAGGAGGAGGAAGAAGAGACCATAAATTATGTGTTACAGAGCACATAGTAATATATCTCCATGTGGCACTTCTATTTTGCTCGTCCAGCATCTGTGTTCTTGAGTTCGGACTGATAAAATATACTAGATAAAGTTTTACTCAGCAACACTTTATTGTGCTTTAGGGAGGTGATAGAGTAGATAGGGACCTAAAGTTTACAACAAAAGCATGGTAGAGGCTCATGGCTGTTACACTGAGGATACCTACTGTGCCCAGAAGGTTGGGGCAAACTGCCTCATGACAGGGAATCAATAAGCTCTGAGTCCCTTTGGATTTTATATATTACAGTTCTGTAACCCCTCAGAGATACTGTAATAGAATCCATTATCCAGTGCAGTTGTATCTCGTTAATACCAGTTACTCCTTACTCAGCAAGTTATCTCAATAAAAGACAGGTGCTTGCCTCTGTACATCATATTCTCAGGTTTTCATTTATTTTGGATCCCATATTTGCCTATAGACACCTTGATTTCACATTGCAAAGAGGATTAGGTCAAAGAAAATCCCCAGGTTTCTACAAAACTAAAGGAATGGCCTCATAACTGGCTGTTGACACCAGATTTGTACTCTGACAAAGGGAGTAGACATGGGACAACCTTGGTGTTGGTGGATGGGATAAGAAGCAGATATGCTGTACAACTCTAAATGTTAGAATGAATTTCAAAGAGGCCAGAGGGCAAAGCACAACAAGTAGTATAAGAGGATACTGAAAAGACAAACACGGTTATGATCACAAAAATCTTCCCCTGTGTTAAGGAATTTATTCTATGAAAAATGTGAAATCATTGAGGGGCTTTAATGGTAAAACTGTATTTTGAAAATTTAAGTCCAACTGTGACATAGGGGCTTATACGAAGAGAAAACAAGATTTAGAGATAATCTAAGCACATATTAGGTAAGACTTTAGGAAAGGATGTGGTGATAGACATATATAGAATTAGAAGATATTTAAGTGGTAAAATTGGCAGGACTTGCTGAGAGACTGGATGGAACAATGGGAGAGGTATGTGGCAGGTGTTAATCGCAGCTGGATGTTTTGTGTTCTCACTCACAGTTTTGAGAACACAAGAAAACCAGTGGAACCTTGACAAGAAAACTGCTGGAACCTTGACAAGAAAACCAGTGTTGGGATCAAAATCATGATTTTTGTTTTGGAGGTTTGTTTGAGGGATCCTTAAAAAATCCAAGTAAAAATATCTATAACAAGAAGATCTATGTTTCTGGAGATCAGGGATGATTTTAGATGGCACTATGGTTTTGGAAGCCATGACCTTAAAGATACTAATTAAAGCCATAAGCATGGATGAAGCTGCCTAGTGAGAATCTAGAAGAAAATATGGGATAGAATCAAGTCTAACAGATCTCGAGCCTATACTGACCAAGTGACAGAATGAATTACAAAGAAATGTGTAAGGTAGTGACCATAATTAGGGAAACCCAGAAGTTATAGTGACAAAATAACCAAGAGCAGAGCATGTTTTACAAAGAAGATGTTGAAGTCTGAGTAATGGACATTGGATTTGGAATTAGAGTCAATGGAGTTGACATGGAAGCCAGTTTTATTTACAGGCTGGGGAAGTGAAAGCCACAGTGATGCAGCCAATCAATCAGAGTAGTTAGGTGATGAAGGGAGGGAAATAAGAAGCTGGAAGAATATAAGAGGACAAGATCTAAGTTTTTTTAAGCAAAAAGGTAACTGATAATGTGAAGTTCCTGAAGAGGTAGAAGAGAGGAAGAACTTTTAAAAGTTCATTAAAATTTGAGACTAAGTTTCTATTTCATTAGAGAGAAGGGTGGATGGCCCTAGGTCTGATTTCCTTTCTGCCTTTGGGTATTTTTAGAGAGCTGACTCAGTTGCACTAAGCCAATTTGCAGAGAGAGGTGGCTTTGGCCTGACTTCATCATTCCTGGCTGACAAGGGCCCTGAGTATACAGAGTCCTTAGTGCCATTTCCGGGTATGGAGACCCCATTTGGACAGATTTTACTCAAGTATTCCCCAACCTCTCAGGCTATCCTGTAAATATGTAAAGCAACCAGGTGGGTTTAGGGGAAGCTGTTTTTTCTTGAACAGCCCCACTCCTTCATATGGCCCATCTCCAGCCGGATAAAGCAGGCCTCAGCTGCTGGAACCTTGACCGTGACACACGTCAAACACCCATGCCTGGTCTGTGCTCTGCACTAATGGAAATTCAGAGGATTGTATGTGTGCTGTTACTTCTCTGCTTTTAAGGTTTTCTCCCTAACAAATCCTAGGTTGTATCTGTGGCACTGAAGTTAAGTGTCCATGAGCCTCCTAGGGGATTATTTCAAAATTCTGCTGTAGCAGATAAAATGGTCAGATCATCTGCCTTACATATCAGCTTTAATTTTGCTATAAGATTTAGACACTTTTAAGCCATTATATATATGTGTCCACGTGCATGTGTATTTATACACATGTATATATATATACACACATATACACATATTACTATATATATATATATATATATATATATATGCGCATGCCATAGTTACAGCAGTATTTCTACTCTGCTTTAAGTTCGTGAATAAAGCAAATCCTCTACCAGAAATGCAAGAATGAATGAGGGATAATGCACAAAGAGGCAGAGGAAGAAAACTAAAACAAACAAAAAACAAAACCAAAATAACCATACTTGTAATGGTCTTGCTGAGAAGGAAGCACTCTACATTCTATTGAATCCCAATAGACAGACACCCATAAAACATCTCAAGCCTCCCATTACAACCATACACACAACTAAGTCTCAGAGTCTTTCTGAAAAATGAAAAAAATGAAAGATTCTTCATTTTTCACTAAGAAACAAAAATGTCAAGCAAACACTCCGCACTACCATCCCAACTACTGCCTATACACTACCTATGGAAAGAAATCCCAAGCAATCCCAGAACTGTTTAACCATGTCCACAACACAATTTACGGATCTTTGCAAACATTGTACATAAGGCTCCAGCTACTGTAAATTTTCCTTTCTTCTGGGGCAGCAAATTATCTCAGTTGCATCTACCTAGCTCTAGAAGTCCACCCTTCTGATTGTTAATAGCAAAACTACATAAGAAATCATGCCAGATTCATTAAAACTCAGAGAAAACACTTGACTTTTTTTTTTGTAGCCCCACTTTTACCAGAAGCTCTAGAAAGAGGGTGTCTAACATGGGCTTGGAGTGATGTAGAATATTGTATGTAAAAGCAATAGTTGCAGCCACTGAGGGTTTCTAGAATCATAGCCACTGAGTGGATAACATGAATCCTTTAATATGTCTCAAATATTCAAATATCAGCAATAAAATATGTTGCTTTTGATCAAATGCCAACTACATATTTGGGGATTTGTTATGAAAGCTGTTAATTGGTATATGATCAGACATAAATTGCTTTTAAAATAATCTGACATTTCTGTCATAAATCATCATGTCACATTCAGCTCTATCATGGTAGTTTATGAGAACATAAACATGACACAATTTGTCAATAAAATCCAATACCAAGGAGTACCATATGATAGGCCATAAGATTGCAGAAAGAAATCAACAACATCAGATTTGAGACTGATGGCCAACTGCCATAAGAACCTAACCTGACTCTCTATGACAATAGCTAAAATATTCTTAAAGCAGAATTAAATGCGAACATATCTTCCTAAGTCTTTTAATTCCTTCAGTGGCATAGTCACAATGCTTTCTCTCTCTCCCCAAACTAAGGAAATTGAATCACATATATCTTATTACCAGAAATATTATAAAAGACCAAGAATAAAGTGCCTACAGAAACTAAACATTTCCTGTGAGGCACCTGATGGGGGGGGGGGGCACATGTTTCTCAAGGACATCTTGATTTTATCTAATTTCATAAGCATGCTCATGGGGATGTAGGGAGGTCAAATTATCACACTGAATTATGGAAAGGGTTATTTCAATCCTTTCATAGTAGGATGCAAAATGCTGTAGGTTTTATCTATTCATTTGGCTTTAATGGATATATTATTCTCTCTTTCTCTTTCTGGCTTAAATGAAGAGCTAACCCCAAATGGTATAAAGAATACTAGATCATGAATGTACCAGATGTCTGATGCAATATGTAAAACCTGTCACATGAAGTAAAAGTTATTTTTTAAAAAAATATTTGAGTATATAGCTCCTATTCATTTTTTCCCAGACTATACACAGACTTTTATATAAATTATAAAAGGAGGTTCCATAGATGAAAGCTGTTCGTAATTTGTAGAGACCATTTTCTTGTCAACTTGGTAGTCTTTCTCATAGCAGTTTCATTATTAGGCAAACCAATTAAGTGCGCTCAGAGTAAGCTACATATGCTAAGTACACAATTTGTTTAAAATTCTAATCTGTTCATTACCTTTATACCAGTGATTTTTTCCCCGACTTGAAGTAGTAGGTTCATTTTTTTTAATAAGAATTTTGTGTTAAAAATGGCATGTTGAAATGCCTGACATGAGAATTCTCAAACTGTCTTAACTAGATTTTGGCATTTAATAAGCTGTAAACTGCCGAAGCTATTTGCAGATGAAGTCTCATTTTTGTCCATCAGCAGGGGGCTGGAAGCATAATTAATTGAGTGAAAGTTAAAAGACGGACAGCACGGTTACATTTATGCAAATATTGCAGCAGAACATCTAACGGTAGAGAAAAATAGCTTGCAACCAATTGGTTTGGTTTTGGACCAAAATCCACAGGGTCCATTTAAAGATTGCAGATTGTGCATCTGACAATTAAAACCTAGCATTTCTTAATGCTAGTTGTGATGGTAAGAATAGGAGGCAAAAAAGTCAAAGTCCAGAGAGACGATTGTATTTCTGCTCTCATCTTTTCTTACCTCTCATGAATGTTAAAATATCCTTGCAAAAAAATCAAAACTCAAATGATGCATGTGTGTGCAACCATATGCCAGGCTCGGCTGTTTGTTTCTTTTATTCATATCCCAGGCATATGTACCCTTGCACACCAAAGGTTCCATTTAATTAAAGTTAGTTAAAAGCTTAGACCACAGAGATCAGGACAGCTGCTTGAGATATTAACCTGGGTGCCGAACAGGGACAGCATAAAGCCTTTGCTGGTATTCTGGCTCCTATTACGTATTTTGGTGGGGTTTTCCCAGTAGCGCGTTGCCTCAGAAGACCACTGACTTTTCCTTAAATGCTTGGGAAACACTAGCTTCCCCAATGATCACAGGAAATTTCAAATTGAAATTTTACATACTCCTCATCTGTACATTTTTCCTCATGACTGTAAGGATCTGCATGACTACCTTAGTGATTGATTTTTGACTAGTCCCTTTGTGTGCTTTTGATTTGTTGGCTATTCAGCAAAATAAAAACTGCTTCCCATAGAGAAATTTCTTAAGTATTCTTTTGTTTTTTTCCTCATACTTATGTTCTTAGAATTAAAACCTCAACTAGACCTGTTTTTAAATGCTACAGAAAACATACTTATTAGCAAAACAAAAATGGGTTCTCTGTGTGTCTCACAGAATTCTGTAATGTGCTTCTCTTTGAAGTACTGTAAAAAGACTTTTAGAAACTTTAGTGATATTTCTAATTGAAGTTAAGGATATTTCCAATCCTGCTATTTTAAGTTTTATGAAATAAATTTTAATCCCAAAAATAGAATGCAATATTTTTGATGCCTGCAGGGAGATAGATCAAAAACAATTAAAACAAAAATAAGATGACCAGGGCATAGTCTCAGTGAATGACTGTGAAATGTTCTAAACTCAAAGGTGTGTAGACATTGAAAGAAAATAGTGAAAACAAGCTTAAATGAATCCACACAGAGGTCTTCCACACTCAACTGAACTTCTATTATTTATATTTCATGACATTTTCTTTATTATAAAATGCAATGCTGTATAATTGTTTCCTTCCCTCAAGTTAGATGTTAAGCCCATGTTGAAAATACTTTTTGTATGCTGTCATTTTTTATTGTCACTTTTTTCATAAACTTCTTAATCTTCAATTTAATGGCAGAATGTGATTACATGACTTTTAGTACTAAACACTTTATATTTCTAAAAATAGGCATCCCTCTGTAAGTATTATCTATTTTATACATTGATTTCTGTAGTCCAAACACAAAAAATTTGGATTTATAGAGTGATAACAAAGTTTCTGAGCAGTAAATGCTTTCAGATGTTAACAAAGTTTGTACAATTTTAGTAACATACTTAGCAATATCAAGTGCATTACATACATAAAATAGATACTAATATGAATTATAGAAGCTATATACACATACTCCTTCACACAGAACAGATCCAATCCTGAGAATTTTGTTTGCTTTATTAAGTGGAAAACCAAGGAAGTGTTTCTAAAGTGAACCTTTTAAGGGAAATATTTGTCCAAACAAAAATAATTTTTCATTATCTTAGTATCATGCTTTTATATATATTTTTTAAAGTGAGATTCTCTTAAAAGTGAAATACACATTTTTGTCTGTGTTGGTGGTAGTGGTTTTGTGTTAGTCTTCCAATAATTTAATTTTTCTTCTGATAAATTAGAATAGTTTTAGATATATTGAGAAACTCTTGATTTTTCTTCCTAAAATTTAAGTTTCCTAATGATTTAAAAGATATCTTTTCACACAATACAAGTTAGTGTTCTAGAATATCATTCTATTAAGGAACGGTGTAAGTTGCTTTTGGCTAAGAAAAGGAGAACACTGTTGCCAAGGAATAAATTTTCTGATTCACCTGGAAGTGTTAGGAAGGAACTTCTACACTTTTTGTTATTAACGTTTTTATTTTTACTTCTGTATACTCTAAGTACATAGGAATTATTTTCCCTGGATAGAAAAGAGAAATTAAGATAGCAAATGGAACTTAAATTAAATGAATTCAGAAGACATCTATTTTAAGAATAAAAAAGCAAATATTTGAAGGAAAAAAGAAATTCTGTCTGCTAGCCAGTTCAAATGACTTGACAAAATATTTTATAAGAAACTGAAATAAAAACCATGCCTTGTTTCTTGTTTTCAAAGATTTCAAAGAGATAAATTTACAAAGGTGTATACTTTTAGTCTGAGTAGTAATTAGTCAGCATATATGTTACCCTTGATTAATAAACAGAAAACTTTCTAGCCTAAGGAAAAGAAAAGAAAAAAGAATCAACCAACATCTGTCTTTTAGTATATATCCCTCTGGGATAAGTACCAGTTAAACTACTAAAAAAGAATGGCAATAAAATTTCTGCTAGTTGTGAGTTAGTGAAGCTTGTAACCCCTCTTTTCTTGGAAACCTCATGAAAAAAGGAACATGATAAACACAAAACCACTTCTAACAAAGTCGTTTGCCAAATTTACTCTATCAAGGTAGAGTATGAAATGTTATAGACAGCATGTTGTGATGGGATTAAATATTACACTTATGGGAACAATTAGATTTCTGTATTTACTTTATTGAAACCAGAGTGTTTCCAGAAGTAAATCTGAAAAGGACCAAGGGCTAAGTAAGGTTTTTCCTTGCTTTTCTACTTCTATTATTCAGTCATCTCTAATTAATTGTATCAAACTGATGTGAAAAGGGGATGGATTATATAACACCTGAGCATAGACTATGGGTGAATTCTCTATGTCTCCAGTTTTGCTTCACCAGTAAGATGAAGGGGGTGTAGGCACAGAAATTCATTTTACAGTATTCATAACATCTTAGATTAAAAAAAAATTATCTATACTTCAAAAGGAATAAATCCTTTTTATTGGAATGTGAGTCAATGGTCATAAAAATGGCATTCTTCTCTTCTGGTAGAAACATATGTAATGAGTAAGAGAAGAGCAAACACAAATGCATATTGGTCAGTTTCTTTTTAGATAGGAGAAATCTATGTCTCAAAAATGAGTGCTCACATATTTAATACACTAGTATGTAATGTATTTTACATTCACTTTCTGATTTAATACTAATTTTAAAAATTAGAAAACTGGGACGTAAAAAGGTTAATTGGTAAGTTTAAGGCAGTATACCAAGGAGAAGACAGGTAGGATTAGAACTCAAATACTGGACCTCAAAGTTCAAGCTCTTAAATATAGTAAAAGCTACCAATGACATTTTTCTGCTGGGAAATTAGTCATTTTGCTTATGTAGACCATTTCCTACATTTCAGATATTTCTAAGCATTTTCTTATTTCTTCTTCCTCATTGAATAAAGTTATGTACTAAGAATGTCAGCGATTAGAGTTTTGTTTGAATTCTGGCCATGACACTTATTGAGCTCTATCAAGTGAATGATTAATGTCGCTTTTCTCAGATATTATGACATTTAGGAAAACTAAAGTGATTAGTTATGGATTAGAACCTCTTTATACTTAAGCATGTTTTCCTCTTCTGGGTACTTGATGAGCATGAGGCAGGCAGACAGAAATATAAAATGTATGCCTTCATTGAGCTTGTAGTCTAGTGTGAAAGAAGGCCAAAAGTGCTATTTAAATTCATACATCCGAAGAGCCAGAAACCAAAATCCAGAGTTGTAGACTCTCCAATCACAAGAAAACATGCTAAGAAATAGAAACTAGAAACAAGAGATCCCATGATGGATCTGTTTGGAATTGGATCTGAGGAAAACATCCTAAGTTATACTTTATACCAGTATGCAACTCATGCTCTCAAAGAACTGGCAGAAGATAGGAAGAATTCACGATACAGGAATACTGGAATTTCAGTCTAGTAAGGAAATCAGAAGTCATGGAGCCAGGTTACAGGGGAACTGAAAAACCAAAGGCA
This sequence comes from Spilogale gracilis, assembly GCA_004023965.1. NCBI lineage: Eukaryota > Metazoa > Chordata > Mammalia > Carnivora > Mephitidae > Spilogale > Spilogale gracilis. The sequence goes on from PITA01006587.1 coordinate 92,145, forward strand.
GGACAAGGACTAAAAGTAAAAATGTGCAGACATCGCTGAGACAGAAAGAGTTCACCCCAGCTGTTTTAGTGAAATACTGGTGATTTCCTAGCTGATGGTTTAAGGTTAAGTACCACCTCGAATCAGCTTGGTTTTCCTTTAACTAGAAAACAATTTCAGCTATGAACTTCTAGGGCTAACAAGTGACACAAAGCAAATGGGTACACATAGTCAAAAAGAAAAAGGAAAGAGATTTGTGAATGGGCTGGAAAGATCTGGAATTCAAATCCATCTTCCCTACTTGCGTCGTCCTCGCCTGGGATCCTGAATGGAGCAAAAGGAAGCAACATCTTCAGCTTACTCCTGAGGAAGTCCAAGCAATTTTGAGAGACTATCCAGCAAAAAAAAAAAGGGGGAATATAAAGCAGAAGTAGGCAACAAACATGTATTCTAATTGGACCCAGATAATAGAATTGAGACACAAACTCGTAGTATGCATTTATTTAATAACATGTATGTATTCACACACATGATGTCATGTTAAAGATTAAACATGCTTTTTGAAAAATGCCTTTAACAGCTCAGTAAATTGGACTGCTTTCACTAACTACATTGTGAAGAACACATAGCCAATAGCTCCTAAACCAAGTCTTCGTATATGACATATTATGATTTCAGATCTACCTCCATTAGGCAGGAAGTTAAATGTGGTAGACTGATTCAAATGCCAGGGTTTAATATTTACTCTGAGTAAGATTAGCTTTCTAGACTTACGCTTTCTATATAGACTAAATAGGTCCTAAATTGCTAAATAATTCAGTAGAATTTAACAGCTTTAATGAAGTAAAAGCAAATGCTTCATTCTAGTTTCTATGATTAGAGTGCTTTGCTTTCCAACAAAATAGAAAATTACATGCAGTCCATTTATAGACAACCAATCTACTGCTGCTTGTGGAAAAACAGTAAAAGGTTCAACATGAAAACAGCAACACATCTGGTGCTAAGCTCTAATGCCTAAGTGAGCATGCAAGACATTATCATACAGGGAAATATACAATATATTCATGGTAAGTGCAGTATATCAAAGGCCACTGGTGTAAAAGGCTGAGCAGGTAAATGATTAAGATGATTTTGCATTCACTATGAGATTGTTTATTTATAAATCCTTCACCTACTTTCTAAAACTTCTGTTGAATAATCTGGAAGCCAACTAATAATTCCATGATACTAGAATACTAGTTTGAATTTTCTAACTGGTTTATCTAGCTTAAATGCCCTCCACAGGTTTACTTAAGAATGATATTGTTCTGGGCACTCAGGTGGCTCAAAGGGTTAAGCCTCTGCCTTCAGCTCAGGTCATGATCTCAGGGTCCTGGGATTGAGTCCCACATCAGGCTCTCTTGCTAGCAGGGAGCCTACTTGCCCCTCTTTCTCCACCTGCCCCTCTGCCTATTTGTGATCTCTCTCTCTCTCTCTCTCTCTCTCTCTCTCTCTCTGTCAAATAAATAAAATCTTAAAACAAAAATAATGATATTGTTCTGATTCCAGAAGACACTGAATGGGAAGATTCTCACTCCCCACCCCATGGCACTTGATGTTCCCCCCAAAAAGTAATGATAGAATAAAGCAGAATAAGGGATGGAATATTATACTGAATTTATGTAAACCGTATGTTATTACATCATTTAACAGAACTACTCATCAATAAATATTTTAACGACTAATACTGCCAAATGCCATTAGGTAGCCGACCTGACCCTGTACCATATACTTTATGTAGATATTACATAACCTTAATAATCCAAGGAGGACATATTTTCATCAGTCTTATTTTGTACACAAAGAACTGAAACTAAATTAAGCCAATTTTGAAAGTTATTCAGTTTATAAAAAGCAAACCAAACTCTTACCTACTACACTAATCCTTGTTAAGTTATATTGATTCCCTGAAGTTTTGTATTTGCTTCTTTTCTACAGAAGGCATGAAATGGTGGGTTTAGAAATTGTTCTGAAGTACATACAGAAGAGATGGAGGCTGCAAATAATGGAAAATTTTGGCACTGCCTGATAATGGGAGCTACCAGCCACATGTAGCTATTAAGAACTTAAATGTTCATATGAATTTCATAATGAAGATGTAGGAAGAAGTAAAAGAAATACTTCTAAGAATTCCATTGTATAGTATAGTCAGTATGTACACTAGTATGGGTAATTTATGATGCCACACTTGGACTTGAATAGTAACTTTAGAAGAGATTTTTAAAAGCTAGACAAGTTATAAGAGTATCATCCCTACTCTTCAGCCATGCTACACTTAGGCAGTTTAAAAAAGAAATCAAATAATTTTCTTCCCTATCCTATATACTTCCATTTACTGTATTATTGACTTAAAAAAAAAAGAATCCATGTATAGTATAATGTAATTCCATCCTTTTAATATTCTATGTGGGAATAATTCACACGTGTCAGACAATGCACTATTATAATGGAAAATACAATTATCTGTTGCCATCTTTTTTCCATGACAAATAAATTATTTTGCTCTATTTAGAAGCTTACTTGTAGCCTTATTTTCTGGTAGTTCAATTTGGTAGTTCTGTTTTATTTAGTTTCTAGGATTCAAATTAGGACATATATCTGAAAAGAAATGGGTAAAATAGTTTAGATATATAGTATTGTCATTGGTTTAGTTATGAATATTAAAGTTTTGAGTAACAATAATAAGGAAGGCATAATATCCAGTGACAACATTTAATCTATCCCTAAGTGAACATGATTCACCATGACTAGAAGAAAATACCGATTTTTCCTAACAGTTTCCTTTTTTTAAGAGTTAGATAACTTGAACTCTGGATGCTGGACAAAAAATGTTTTTCACTCATAACAGTTGTGATACTGAATAATAAGATTTAAAAAAATTCTTTCCCATCCTATGAACAAAAGGTGGTGTCCCAAAATCATAGCTGTAGAGGTCAAGTAAGATTAAGACAGAAATTTAGAAACATAGCAAAATCACCAAAAGCAAAGGATTTGAAGAGTATTAAATACATACTAGCCCAAATTAGAGTATTCTGACAACAGTATTTCTTCATTTTCATTTTAAAAAAAAATTGGGGAAAGTCAAGAAAAACTAGAAATACCAAGAAACCTGACTCTCAGTATAATTAAGGGCATACAAGAATCTATGTAAATATTTTATGAACAATTTAAAACACACAAGAGAAAATAGGAATTATGCTTTGGTGATACTTGTGTCTTCCAAATTCCAACTGAGCAAACTGCCAACAAGATACAGGTGCATAAAAGATGAACAGGTGAAAGAAATAAAATGTTATTGTGGAGAAAGTATTATCTTTGTCCATTATGCATCTACCTTAGGACACATTAGCACATCTGTTATATATTTACCAGAGATACAGGTTTATATGAACAACTTTTAAGTTTTAATTCCAAGTCTACCTTTTTTTCCTTCCTCAGAACTATGTATTACACTGCAGGTATAATGTCTGAGTCAGGAATAAGTACATTCCAAAGAAATTCATTGGAAATTTTGCTAGGCATCTGGTCCAATTAAGACATCATTCTAGAAAAAAAAAATAGACATTCTAAGAGTCTTAAGTCAAACGTTTAGAATAGACAATAGTGTTATGTGGTATTGAAATAATTTCATGTTATTCTTGGGTCTCAATTTACCCCTTAGTCACTCTTAGCTCTTCTAAGAGATTTTTTACAAACCCTAAAAGAGGAGTCCTATGGGAACAGACTAGACTCAGGGCTACTCAGTACACAGCAAGCCTTGAAAGAAATTAACAATATCAAGGCACCTGGGTGGCTGAGTAAGTAAAGTGTCTCCCTTCAGCTCAGGTCATAATCCCAGAGTGCTCTGATGGAGTCCCTCATCATCGGGCTCCCTGCTCAGCAGGGAGCCTGCTTCTCCTACTGCCTGCCACTCTGCCTACTTGCACTCTCTCTCTTTCTCTCTCGGTCAAATAAATAAATAAAATCTTTTTAAAATTTAGATCTCATTGCTAATTTTTTTAAAGTACATTTTGTTTACTGTTTTAAAAAAGTATTTATTTCTACCCTCACATACTCAACTTCCATAGCAAAAATATACATGCAATGATAAAAATTAATGAAAATTTACATTATTTATGTAGTACAACTGAAAAGAGGCTAGCTTCTGTATCTAAATGTGAGCACTTACTGGATCTGTCAACTTTGGGCTCCTTGACCTTGAGAAAGTCATTTAATTTCTCCATTTAGAGTTTTGAATTAGTTGAGTAGTAAGAACCACTCCAGCTTTAACTATAGGTATGTGTGCACGTGTGTGTGTGTGTGTATGAACACATATACACATACATATGAATTTTATGATTCCCATTTCATGTATTTTAATTAAAAGTACATTTTTGATACCAAAAAGACATTTAGGTCTATATTTACCAAGTTTTTTGCATGAAAAATAAGTCGTAAACTTAATCTCGCTTGAAACCATGATTTCACATATACATGAGTCAGATTTATGCACATCAGTTTTTAAGAAATTATATTCTACCATTTTATCTTCATTTCCATTTCTAAGTCATTTAAACTCTCTTTATGCATTCTTTCAGAACATTTTTTATGTCTATTTATTGCATCATAGGATTTAACCAATGATGCTACCATACTGACTTACGTGGCCAGTTCCCTGATGATTATCTTCCAATGGCTAGGTAGGAATTATTTTCCCATTGTATTTGATTTTACTTTTTCTTTAACCACAATGTTCCAGATAATCCTGAACTCATCCACATTTTAAGCTCCTACGTCAACAACCCATTTCATAGCATTTATACCAAACCACGTAATTTTCGGCCACAAAATACCAAGACAGTAATTATAATAATCACAACAGCTTCCTGACCTTGACACTAGCTACAGTTATTTGGTCCATTCTTCAGTAGCTGACCTAACATGAGGCAATAAGCCCGTCTGAGGTATACTGGTTAAGAAAGCATTGAGTATCACAGAAAACGATTTCTGAAGTGGAGAGATGCAAAAGTCCCATACTGTGGCAGCCATTTTTTTGTTTAAAGAAAAAAAAATGTGAACTGAACCAATATGCAGAAACAGAAAAATAGATTAAGGGAATGAACACAGACTTTTGGTGATACCCAAGGGCCTGGTTTCAGATTTTATTGGCCCTCAGCTGTATTCCTTGTCTTGACTGTGAATTATCCTTGTGCTTTTATTGCAGCTGGAATGAAGGTTAGGTGAGAGAAGAGGGCAGAGGAAAAGGGGAGACATTAGAGGATTGAGGGAAGGGTTGGTATATCATAAAACATTTACATGTATCTACAGTGTTGTGTATACATAAAAAATAAGTAAAACTATTGTACAATTTTGGTCTGGTTGGAAATGTGTGCTGCTAGAGGTGGTGAATTTAAAGACAAACTTTACAAAATTGTTCATGATATTTTAAACAAAATTAACAAATATTAATAGCAAAAAAACAGAAACAGAATTCAAAGTGAATTTAAAGACAAACTTTACAAAATTGTTCATGATATTTTAAACAAAATTAACAAATATTAATAGCAAAAAAACAGACACAGAATTCAAAATAATCCTTGAAAGTATCAGATTATTTGGGGCACCTGGGTGGCTCAGTCATTAAGCGTCTGCCTTCAGTTCGGGTCATGATTCCAGGGTCCGGGAATCAAGCTCTGCATCGTGCTCCCTGCATGGTGGGAAGCCTGCTTCTCCCTCTCTCACTCTCCCTGCTTGTGTTCCCTCTATGTGTTTCTCTCTGTCAAACAAATAAAATCCTTGGGGAAAAAATTATCAGATTATTATCTATATCATAATTTAAGAAGATGTTCTTCTAAGAAATTAATAGAAAATTTTCCAATCAGCAGGAAATTCCCTATAGGTAAATTTCTGAACTATAACCACTTCCAATAATTTGTCACCAAAGACAAAAATATGGTATTCTACCTTTGGAAGGAAAAATCTATAGAAAGTTGAAATATTCATTTCTTCATATGAATTTCAGAAACTTGATTTTAGGGGAGGAAAGATGTAATAGTGATATTTAGTAGCTACATATAAAATTATCTGAAATTACAATTATAATTCTATATTTTGAAATTATTAAAGTACTAAAGAGAACATTACTATTGTTTTGGCAAGATAGGTTATTTCCAAAAAAAAAAAAAAAAAAGATAGGTTATTTCCCACATACAGAATGATAGAAGAGGAAAGAGATTTTGACATCACACCAAAATAGCCTGTGGAAGGATATTTTTGCAGCATGTTCTCCACAAAAAGACATTTCAAGAAAACAAAATAGAGGTATGCATTTGCATGTTTTACTGCATTTTGCCTCGGCCCGCGAGACAATCAACGGGGTCCGCCGAGATACCTGTAACGGATGAGGGGGATGGGACAGGAGGCGCGAAAGAATGGCAGCAAGACAGGAATTCTGATCAAGCTGCAAAGTTTATTAAAACACGAAGGGGTTATATAGGCAAGGGATAGGGGAAGTGCGCCCGATAGGTTGCTTTCAGGCGTGCTCTTGTACATGATTGGTGGGGCCAGGCATGATAGGCGCGTGATCAGGCTACTGATTGGTGTGCTCCTTTATGTGCGCCGTTGGGCTCCCTGAGGCTCTGTGGTAA